>BPLR01015767.1:0-70747 GCA_021605095.1 Caerostris extrusa | reverse complement strand
GGTCATGCATAATGAGAATCAGGAAATTAGCGAATATCTGCAACCTTCACTAGTAAAAAAAACCACAGATTGAATAGAAACATACCATGAGTTGTTCCATCGTATTGATTTATGATAGATCACGAGCTGAGAAATATCTTCCCAATGAGAGAGTGAAGCTGACCCATTTACCCTGTCTTAAAGAGAGGTTTTAGTGAAGGGAGTGATTCTGCGTCAGTGAGCCAAGTGTTGTTTTTATCTCTGAAGTGGCTTAATAGGGTCGGAGATTCCGACTTTTTCCAAAGTGAGCCCCTAGGTTTTTTCGTGTATCACGCCTTGTGAAAATTAAGGTCTGCCACAAACCACGAATTTTTTAGATTTGACGTAGACGCGGAAAAATCTCTGATTTTGAGTGAACTGTATTTGCGATTTCATCGTGCACGTGGGAATCAAATTTAAATCTTTAACTTTCTTTTTTTTGTAAACAATAAGTTATAATAATCCAAAGTTCTATATTTGTATACATATATCGCTTGAAAAAAATAAAAATTACAGTGTTCCCATGATCCTGAAAGTGTCCCTCTTCCTAGAGACTTTATAGGTCTAGCATGGTAGAGACGTTACAATATATATATATATATATATATATATATAATATTTAAATATTCGGAATTTTTAGGGTGATACGTTTACTGTGAATAATTGCAATTCAATAATAGAAAATATTGAATTAATGATTTTGTAATAAAAATATGTTTGATTTACAACAATGGGATAGATTGAAGTTGCTCAAAACGCTTCTAAAATGTTATTTAATGTCTAAAATTCTTCAAAAGGTGTCGTGTAGAATTCAACCACTGTTAATTGTTGTCAGGTATATCACAAGTTTTTAATGAAAGATTGTGTTGTATTATCAGTTATTGCTTGGATTACCGTATGATTTAGTGGTTACTAGCCTTATTACAGGAATCTTAGCATTTTGCTGGGATTCAGCCCATCCGATTACAATTTTTTAAAATTTATTGTTTAACTAATATGTTTGTTGACAGTTGCAATTAATATTTATTTCTTTTTTTTAAGAATTGTAATACATTTTTACCACAATTCACAGTTATTTCCAATACCTCAATGCCATTTACTGATTTATATCTTCTACATGATTAATTAATTTTTGAGAAATCAAAACTGAAAAACAAATTATTCGATTTTTAAGCAATGGTGCTTAAATAATCGAACCCAAATGGCAGAAAATTGAAAAGAAGATTTCTTTTAAATCTCACATACATATAATCATATAGATATCATGTATTGTTTATTGTTCATCAAAAACAGAATAAATTAAGAAGCAAAGTCACAGTCATTAATGATATATAAATGGGGATTTTAAGTATCAAGAAAATTATGAAAAAATATGTTATGCACTTCAAGTGACAAAAGTCATGGGATACCTCTTAATATCGTATCGGCCCTCGCGCTTTCGCCCGGCGAAGTGCAGCAACCTCGACGTGGCATGGAATCAACAAGTCGTTGGAAGTCTTCTGCAGGAATATTGAGCCATGCTGTCTCGATAGACGTCCATAATTGTGAAAGCGTTGATGGTGCAGGATTTTGGGCACGAACAGACCTCTCGATGATGTCCCATAAATGCTCGATGGGATTCATGTCGGGGATCTAGGTGGCCAGATCATTCCTTGGAATTGTCCAGAATGTTCTTCAAACCAATCGCGAACAGTTGTGGCCCGGTGACATGGCGCATTGTCATCCATAAAAATCCCATCGTTGTTTGGGTACATGAAGTCCATGACATGGCTGCAAGAAGTGATCTCCAAGTAGCTGAACATAAGCATTTCCAGTCAATTTTCGGTCCAGTCGCACCAGAGGACGAAGTCCATGCCATGAAAACAGCCCACACCATTGCGAGCCACCACTAGCTTGAACAGTGCCTTGCTGACAGTTTGGGTCCATGGCTTCGTGGGGTCTGCGCCACACTCGAACCCTACCATCAGCTCTTACCAACTCGAAATCGTGACTCATCGGACCAGGCCACGGTTTCCCATTCATCTAGGGACCAACCGATATGCTCACGTGCCCACGAGAGTCGCTGCAAGCGATGTCGTTCTGTCAGTAAAGGCACTCGAGTCGGTCTTCTTGCTGGAATAGCCCAAGAAAGCCAAATTTCTCCGCACAGTTCTAACAGACAAGTCCCTTGTACGTCCCACATTGATTTCTGCGGTTATTTGACGCAGTGTTGCTTGTCTGTTAGAATTAACGACTCTTTGCAGACGTCGCCGGTCTCGGTCGTTAAGTGCAGGCGGTCGACCACTGCGCTGTGCATGGTGGGATGTTATGCCTGAAATTTCAAAATACTCTCGGCACACTCTGAAACAGTGGATCTGGGAATGTTGAATTCCCTAACGATTTCGAAATGGCATGACCCATGCGTCTAGCTCCAACTAACATTCCGCGTTCAAAGTCTGTTAATTCCAGTCGTGCGGTCATCATCACGTCAAAAACCTCTTCACATGAATAACTTGAACAGAAATGAAAGCTCTGCGCATTTATACCTGTTCTACGCGATGCTACTGCCATCTGAAAATTGGCATATTGCTATCCCATGACTTTTGTCACTTCAGTGTATATATATATGGTCTTAATATAATATGGTTTTAATATCATATGGTCTTAATATCATAAATCAATGACAATTAAAATGTGTTATTAAATAAATGTATTGCAAATTAGCTAAATCAAACTCAAATATTCAGAGCCAATGTAAATAAATACGAATCTGAACTTATTCGCATTTGATTTAATTTTATTTCTTTCCAAGCAATACTTCGACCAAGTTAAACCAATAATACCGATGCAATTTGTTATTCATATTTTCCCAACAAAGCATTCATCAACAAAAGCCAAGCATTCGCTTATGATAAATGAATTTCATTTTCAAAAGAATTGTTTTGTCTCGAGGCAGGACAACTGCTGTCAATTGGGAGATGCGAATATAAATTTCCTTACCCCCTAACAGAACGCACAAACTGACAGAACGTATTATTACGACCAACCCATCACGTCAGTAGCAGTAACAACATATCCTGTTGCTCTCCGTCGATCGATGGTTGCATTGGACGTTTAAATGCTCAAGTCGTAGACAGAAGGTTATTTAGACTAGACATTCTTTGAAAGTGGCGTGTGAATCGGGTATTTTCATTGAGGAATAAAACTGTACTGTTTAAAATAAGAATTTTGACACCAGTTGTGACAGTCTGTTACCTTATTTAATTATGAACTTCTTCTTTTTTGGTTTTGGACAATATTTATTAAAAGTGACTCTTCGTAATGGACCACATTTTATATTTACTGTTGTTCTTATTTAATAAAATAATAAAAAATCACATTTTAAGAAAGTTAATCACATAATTCATATTTAACAACATATCCTGTTGCTCGCTGTCGATCGATGGTTGCATTGGACGTTTAAATGCTCAAGTCGTAGACAGAAGGTTATTTAGATTAGACATTCTTTGAAAGTGGCGTGTGAATCGAGTATTTTCATTGAGGAATAAAGCTGAACTGATTAAAATAAGAATTTTGACACCAGTTGTGACAGTTTGTTACCTTATTTAATTACAAACTTCTTCTTTTTGGATTTGGGCAATATTTATTAAAAGTGATTCACATTTTATATTTACTGTTATTCTTATTTAATAAAAGCATATTTTTAGAAAATTAATCACACTTTTAAAAATTAATTTTAGCAATTAAATGTATATTTTACAATGTTTATAAATCAGTTACATATACAGCCCGTTTATAAATGTTTTTTAAATGCATTTTAAATGCACAGCATTGTTAAACGGTATCTCATTAACACATTAAAAGTTGTATGTTTAAAGTCCATCATACCACCATTATATTACTTATATTCTAGAATAAGAAAAAAAACCATTATATTTATTTTAAATGTTAATTTGTTTTCTAATAATTTAAAATAAATATAATGGTTTTGATTTTCATTTTTTAGAATATAAGTAATATAATGGTGGTATTATGGTCTAAATTATAATGGTTTTTTTCCCATTGGATATGCAAATGTTTCAAATCCCAAGTCAAAACATGAAAAGTGCTTCAAAACCATACTACAAAACACTTCAAGCAAAAAAGCCAAATTCTCTAGAAAATTTCTGAAGACTAACGTTATTCATGAAGCATTTCAAGAGTTAGGGGCCCAAAGTACCATTTTGCAATGGAGTTTTGTTACCACTAAAATTTGCAATGGAGTTTTATTTGCTTGACCCTCTTTTTGAATAACGTCACGGACCCCTAAACAGGACAACATCATGTTCACACATGATAATAAATATCAGGATTAAATGTAACTACAATATAATATATGCATCAGAATAAAATTTTTAAATTGCAAAGTAAATATAATTTGCAATTTTATGATAAAAATAAGATTAGCTTTAGTTTCATACAGTTTGAATATTTATGATTATTTAAGTATTCAAATATATGCTAATACAAAGCGAAAGTCCATTTTATTCAACAATTGTATTAGTAGCAAATGCGAAACGGTTATTAAATGAGTTTTATATATAAACAGATTATATATACAGTCAGCTAATACTTTATTTTTCAGTTATATAGCTATAGTCTTATTATATTAGTCATTATATTAGTCATTTTTAAAACTTACTTTGAGAGGAGACTGTAAATGCCAAATATTTGCAATTCTAGAATTATATTACTAATATAAATAAACTTGTATATAATTAAATAAAAACAAAATTATTTTCAAAGTTTTATGTAGCTTTACTTTAGTATTAATAAGAAAATCTTCTGCAACCCCTCATGAAAATTCTTTTTTTTTGAACTATAAGAATTTTATAAATGCTTGAGAATGGGATCTTTTTTAATTTTCTTTATTTATATAAAAATTGTATCAAGAATTAAAATGTCAACCAGTTAGTCTTAAAAAAGAGTTAAATTAAATATTTATTTTTTAGATCATTGCTCTTTCAAATTAACTTAAATAATAGAATTTGTTATACTTCTAAAATAGTTACAAAAAGTATCATAGGTAAGGATTATTAAAATTTATGTTAAATATCCAAGAGTTTATTATTATATTTTTATTTGATCTTGTATAAAATAGTTAGTGTTTTAGTAAATTGAAATGCATTAAGTAAACAAACGCTTATACGTATTCTTCGAAATAAAATGTATATTTGATCCTTTTAGAATTAATAATGTAATACAAATATGTAATATATGACAAATAAAAATATGAATTATTTAACTGAGTTTTATTTACAAATTTGAGAGTGAATAAAATTATTTTTTTAAGTAATGCATATAATTCCTGATTAAAAAATGTGTAAATGAAAATGTCAAAATGTTTCTATTAATATTTTCAATTATTTTTATATTTTACAAAATATCTAGTTGTTTTATTTAATTTAGAGGTACTTTTTTTGTGTATCGTTAAAAACACATTTTTTCCCCAGAAAATTCAATTTTATAAAACAAAATAAAGCAGTTTTGAAATATCGTAACGCTATTTTTAATATATATAAACATATATATATATATATATATATATATATATATATATATATATATAAGCATATATATTTATTTAACGTATTAAAATTTTTAAAAATTAAATTCATTTTTATATTAATACTTTAAGTTTTGAGGATAAAGTTATATTATATATTATTATTTAAATGGATAAAAGCCATTTTTTGAAAATAATATTAATATAAGATAATATAAGAAATTATTTCAAATGAAGTTTAATATTTTCGAATCCTTCATTTAAACTTTAACTTAGAGCAACACTGATCCAAAACATGATATGAAGGACGCTTCTTAATATCCATGAACTAGTTTTCAGAAATTAGTTGCAACTTTGAGAATTTCAGCTGTGAAAATTACAATGATTTACTTTTTCAGATAGTTTGTATACACTTTGCCCCGATAGACATTGAATGCTTTGACAGATCCATCTTAAATTCATCAATGTCAAATGATAATGCATGAGTGTTTCTCAACCTTTCAGTATTTCGAACTAATGTTCAAAACATATTTTCTCGCCCCCTCCCTCATACAATAACATTGTACATAATAATAATAATATTTTGATGCTAAAGCTGTAGTACTACCTTAATTACAACCTTGCAACTTACCAAATTTATTGATGACACCAATCAGCTGCATTGGCAAAATCACAATTGATGCCTATCTATTGCCCACTGTCGTGTCTTACCTCCACCATGTCGGACGTTTAGCGGCTTTGAGTGAAGTTCAAATTTGCCTCGAACATTCTGGAACGTCTGTACGATTGTGCGTGTAGCATAAACGAAGTGCATCATTTGCAAACGATTCAATTCCAAATCAAGTCGATCCTTCTATCGTGATTGTGTATGTTGTTATTTACGTGTTAATTGGTAATCCACGGTATCAAATATTCATGAATACAATCATATATTCATATATACAATCCAATATGTTTATTAGATCTTAAAAATGATAAAAAAATAATGCATTTTGAGTTTATTGACTGTAAAGTTGCACTACAACCTTAATTACAAACCTTGCAAATTACCAAATTGATTGATCTTTGATGACAACAGCTGCATTGCCAGCTCGATACCTTTCTATTTCCCAATGTCTTGCGCCCACGATATCAGACGTTCTAGCGGCTTCCTAAGCAGTTTCAATGAGTCTCGAACATTTTGAAACGTCTGTACGACTGCGACTCAAAAGTGTATAAAAGAAATGCACCATTTATTGACGATTCAATTCCAGTTAATTTCAGTCAAGTCGATCCGTCTATCGTGATTGTGTATGTAGTTATTTACGTGTTAATTTGTAATTCATTATTTTAAATTTTCATAAATACAATCATATATTTCTATATAAAAATCAATAAATGTATTATATGAATACAAATGTGTAATCTTTTTTATCAAGCTTTTTATGATTTTGCTTAACTTTCAGTAAATTGATTAGTTCTTCAATAATATTTTCTTTTCGTTATGCTCTCCCATTTAGTGTTATCACGCTTCTCTAGGAGGCTTGGCGAAAAATAAACTATCTTGTTTTACGAATAGATTAATTTAATTAATCAAATTCAAACATGATTTGTAATTAGTATTTTATTAATTAAAATATACTTATTTAATTAAAATTTTAATAATAAAATTAAATATTCATAGAGAAACATATTTTAATATAAATTTTATTAGTAAAAATTTTCTAATTAAGGAAAAGTTTCACAATTTTTTTTTATTTTACAATCGTCAGTTCTTGAAATTGAAAACTTAAGACACGCAAATTTTATCTGTGTCATTCGCTTCTTGAAGGTCTCTTATATCAAATGAAATTTACCAATATCGGAATTTTCTTCAATTTTTAAACTTCATTCACACCAAGGCGTGGAGTATCGACAAATCGCTACTCTTAGCACGCGAAGACTGAGGCTTGTGATAGGTGATAATTTACGCCTCGCAGCTCCGATGCCTTGGTATGAATGTGGCAATAGAAGAAAAAAATTTTCTATTACCGTGAATTCTTGTGATATTTTTTTAAGGAACAAGTAAGCTGATTTTCTTGTACTACTTTTTTTGTGTGCATTGTGACATACTCCGAAAGTTATAGTATTCAGTAAATCTGTATAAAAAAAAAAAAAAAAAAAAGATTTCGTGTCAAAAATTATAATGCAATTACATGCAGGATCAAAGCAAAGCAATCGAAGAGCAATAGATCTTGGAAATGTGGCAGGGGGTACATAACGTAAGGATGTGATTCAATTCTATGAATTGATGATTGAGTCTTGTCTAGGCGAACACCTCTATCGTATTGGAATTTTTACTCAACCGTTTTTAAACGGACGAAATCAATGCGACTATGCATCTCGTTTTTGAATGGGACCCTCCCGTTTGTAGGTTGTATACCATGTATAAAAGTTTTGTAATACATCGAAATATATAATGCAAATAAATGTAATTCTATTTAAGATTTGAATCAATGATTTCATTTTTTATGTATTCTTATTAACCAAGTAAAAAATGAAATCAGCTGTAAGCAAGTTTTTGATATTCGATCATATATATATATATATAGTATATAATACATATACTATATATATATATACGTGACATAATATGTACTTGCAGTGAATTGTAAGAGAAATAATTATTCCTTTAAAATGTAGATTTTCTATTCGAATAAACTCCATTCAATAAAAATGAAAAGAGAAAGTCATAGAAGAAAAAAAAAAAACACATCCAAATTAAATTCATTCAAAAACAATTAAAGGAATTTAACAAATAATTTAAGTTGCTGATGAAAAATTTGAAATTTAAATAGGAAATTATATTTGATAAAAATGAATGAATGAATGATGAATCCCTCAACTCAAACAGAGTCAAAAACGCATTGATTATCTTAACATTATTTTGCAATAAAATAAATGGGTTTTTGTGCTATTGCTCTACCAAAAGTAAATTTATTCAGAACGATCCAAGGAGATGATTCTTTTAACAATAAAATGAAAATATAAAAACAAACTTTGTAAACTAATTTTTAACTCTAAATGGAATGAAGAAATCTATTACTTAAAACCTTTCTTTGAAAATCCTATTTGCAAGATTCAATGAAAGTTCAAAACACCAAATAATGGAATACTTTTAAATTGCAAACAAACGTTTTAAAACACCAACAGCGTTTAAACTTCTAAAACTCAACAAACAAAATACAAAAATCTCCTGAAACTTCAAAGAACACAACTTTGTGCGAAACCACAAAAGAATTCCTATCTCAACCACTCGCCACATTAACCTTTATCTTAATAACTTAAAAAGATCTTTTTACAAAAATAACTGAAATAGTTTTGAGGAGACCCAAAAGCATTTTAATTACTACCGATGTACATCATTAGGAATATATTGTGAACAATTCCAAAAGTCCCTTCCACCAAGGCACGCAATCTATGCACTCCTGGCTTCCTCTTGCTAGGCCACACGCAAATTATAGAGCCACTTAAATACTAAGCCAGCAACGGCGGCTCATAAAGTTAAAGTTAATTTAGTGTTATGTGGTCCTCAGACACTAATGTCGGCGAGTCTAATTTTTCAGATGTAAAGCATATTCGAAAAAGGAAGTGCTAACGATTATCACCATGTTAATAAGCTAACGCAAAAGCACAACTTCAATGGGCACTGCGCCCAGTCTTTCGGTTTAAATGGTCGGGATCCTAACTCAGATAACCAAATTCTTAATGAAGGACAATAAATATTTTTCTTCTCCTGGTTAGGTTATTTACGTAATGGTCGTGAAAATAGGGAGTTTTAAATAATTTTATCGATTGTCCCCTTTTTTGTTTCCACAGTTATGCAGTTTTATTGTGCACCATCTATTGTTTTTCCCATCATAAAGGCATGAATATTGGTATCGGCAATTTTTTTTTTTACAACCAAGGGATTCAGTTACCTGGCTTTTATGAAGATCATTTATTCCGTCATGAGTGGTTCTTAATGTAAAAACCAATTGAATCAATAAGAAAAAGTTGAGGTGACGAATGTTGCTGTTTACAAGTAATATTAATTATGACAGGTTTTTTTTTTGCATTAACATTTTAAAGTAAAAGCTGTTTGAGTTCTTAAAAGTAATAGTCGTTTTACAGTTGTACAATAACAGTTGTTTTTACGTTCTCAAATTAAGGAAATAAGCAAATACATTTACAGCCAATGTAAAAGCCAATTGTATCCATAATAAAATAAGCAAAACATTATGGTGACGAATGTTGCTGCTTACAAGCAATGTTAATTCTGACACGTTTTTTTTTTTTTTTTTTGAATTAACATTTTAATGTAAAAGTTGTTTGAGTTGTTAAGAGTAATAGTCATAAAAGTTGTTTTGCTTTCTCAAATTAATGAAACAAGCAAATGTACTACCAGTCATTATTTAAACGGATATAAAAATATTTTATTGTGTTGATCAATTAGGGCTTATTTTATAAAGTATTTTAGGAACATAAATGTTTACTTTAGAACAATTTATTAAAATTTAATTTCTCAAAAAATTATTCAGATAAAAAATATTAAAACTTATTTTTGTTATCAATATAATTAGCAGCATTAATTTTTTGCACTCCAGACTTTGTGAAAAGCAATGTAGTAAATTCCATTATTGTTAAATATAACTATTATTCCTTGGGATATTTACTTTTTATTTCATATATATCTTAAAGTTGCTTGAAAAAAGAGTTCTTCAAAATTACGTAATTTATAAATTTATAAAACAAAGCCTTTGCCAATGCTTCATTTCTTTCATTATTTATATACTAGTAACACAGATTTAGCAGTTAAAAAATCAAATTAATGTTAATTATATAAAACTTGATGATAAAATTTAGTATATAACTGAAGCACCGTGTTTTAGATTCTTTCCAAATGGTCCTTACGATTCAATATTCATATAAATTTATTTACTTTCCCATAAGCACTTTAGTAATTAATCTATAAGCAGTCACATAATAGTCATCAGCTTCTCGCTTGTTCTTTATTTTTTTGAAAAAATGTTCAAAGTTTATTGAACAATATGAATCGTAAAATTTTCATATTATTTGCTAAATAGAAGCTGTACAAATATCCGCATTTCATATATCTTTTGAAATAGAGAATGAAATTTGTTTTTTATTTTAGATCTTTTACTTGCTAGATTCTGTATGAAATATTCTTCAAGATTATTGTAAGAGAGTTAAAAGTTTGATATATTAATATTCTGTATTACAAGAAATATCTATAAAGTTACTATACGGCTTTTATGGAGCTATATTGTTCCTTAAATATTAATCTAAGCATTAATAAAAGCATATTATTAAAAATATTAATAAAATTAATATTAATCAACAATAATGAAGGTGTAATTATAATGAATAGTTGCCCTTTGATTATTATATAAGCATCTCTTGATTTGCTTACAGAAAAACTCTAAGCAATGCGAAATGATACGAGACAATTTCTTTAGGTATTATAAATGCTCAATACATGTTTATATTAAAATTTTTTATCAATTTCACGATACATAAACACAAAAATTGTTACATCCTATTATTGTAAATATAAAATATTTAATTTATTTAAAAAATAAAACCATCTGAACAGTGCAGATTTATAAGTACTAGTCTTCCTTCAAAGCTTTGCGCACAGCGGCAAAGTGGAACCCCACAGTGGGATAAAACGGAAATTAAAATGAAAAATCACTCTTTTCAACCAAAGTTTCCCCCAATTCTGCCAACAGTCTCTACAGAAATCTTTCTGACAAACAAAAAAAAACAAAAGCGTGAAACAAAAGCGCTTTTTTTCATCCTTTTTTTCCTTTCTTCTTATAGTAAGCCTCGGCGTGTAGTAAAAAGCATTCTCATTTAGGGGCTCGCATACTTCAGCACACAGAGATAAATGGGGCCCTTCCATCTGCAATACTTCACCCATCGGTAGTTTTCTTTTGATAAGGCACTCTTCTGTGTCCGGGGCAAACTCGCGTAAAATGTGCCCCATCTCCCGGTATTATACTGACCACAAGGAAGAACAAATTTTTAAATTTTTAGCTCAATAGAAGATATGCAAATTTTCACACTTGGCAAACCTTTTGAAAGAAAGAATTATATTGCTTTTAATTTTAGATCTTTTAGTTGTTAGATTTTGCATAAAATATTTTTCAAGACCATTCAGAGAGGGTTGGAAGTTTGTGATACATTAATATTCTGTATTACAAGAAATATTTATAACGGTTTCCATACGCTTTTAAGGATATATAGCGGTTTATAGATCTTTAAAAATAATATTATTTTCTCAACAATCAAGGGGTAACTATAATGAATAGTTATCTCTTGATTGATATCTTGATTTGATTACAGAAAAACCACCAGGGAAACACTAAGCAGAGCAAAATGATGCAAAACAATTTCTTTAGATATCATGAATGCTCAAAATATATTCATATTGAAAAAAATTTATCAATTTTACGATACTTAAACAAAAAAATTGTTACATCATATTATTATAAATATAAAATATTTAATATATTTGAAACATAAAAACATCTGAACAGTGCAGATTTATAAATGATAGTTTTCCTTCAAAGCTTTTACGCATAGCGGCAAAGAGGAATCCCACTGTGGGATACCGAAAACGGAAATTAAAACAATTAATATAAAAAAAAATTCTAAGTCAATTCCTACTTTTTTTCACTATATTGCAGAAAGTCCTTCATAAATAAAGTTGAAATTTTCCTCTTACATCTGGTGTCATCTATTGGTATATACATGCAACTTAAATCTAAAAAAAAATAAACTTAATTAATAAAATTTAATTAATGAATTAATATTTGAAAAAACTGTATTAACATCAAGTATCATCCACTATGAGTTCAAAAAAATGTATTTGAACTTGAGTGGAGGATTAAAAAATTGTTTTATTGGCGAATAAAAATTTGTTCAAGAATACTAATAGTTGGAATTGAATAAAAATCCCTCTACTGAACCAAAGTTTCCCCCAATTCTGCTAACAGTCTCTACAGAAATCTTTCTGTTGTCTCAAACAAAAACCGCTTCTTTTTCATCTTTTTTTCCCCTTTTTTTCCTTAAGCCTCGGCGTATACTATAGTAAAAAGCATTTTCGCACTTCTCATTTAGGGTCTCACATACTTCAGCACACAGAGATAAATGGGGCCCTTCTATCTGCAATATTTCACCCATCGGCAGTGTTTCTTTTGATAAGGCACTCTTCTGTGTCCGGGGCAAACTCGCGTAAAATGTGCCCATCTCCCGGCATTATACTGACCACAAGGAAGAACAAAGATGCCCGATAAAAGGAAGAAGAAGAACCCGCACAGGAAAGCTAGGAATACACGAAAGGAAGAAGAAGATCGGGTTTTCCCCACATTGCTGGAATCTTTTTCCCTTTTATATTTATTTTTTTTCCCCTCTTTTATTCGGGACCGGAGTGATTTCACGCTTCGGCAGTTTCAGCTATGGAAGGAATAAGACCTAGGGCAGGCTGCCCTGAAGAAGAAAAAATTACGGACGTTTTGGATGACTAGAAGAAGGGATTATTTTTTCCCTCCCACCCCTCCCCCTTTTATTCATTCTTCCCTTCTTTTGCAAAAGCTTATGAAACATTTGCCCCTATGTATTATTTTGAATACTTTGGTATCAAAACATGTTTACAGTAATTTTGTTTGTAGGATAGTAATAAATTGATTTATAAGAAGCAAAATTTTATTAGATATTCGATTTTGTGATATGTGTAAGTATTTGTGACATGTTTCTTCTTTTCGAGCATAATAAAAATGTTTTTAACACGTATTAGTTGCACATAAAAATGGTTTGAACAGTATTTTGATGAGGTTTTATTAGTTAGTTTTAAATTTTTCTTTCATTTTTCTCTTTCTCATATAATGATTAAAATAATATTTAACGTGTCTATTTCTATCCAACATATAAATGAAACATATTTTTTAATATCTTTCTTTTGAAGAATTATTTTTATCTCTACATTTTTAGAATGACATTTCCTTTCTTTCTTAAATCAGAACTTATATTTTATGTTTCATTTTTAAAGTTTTCAAAATAACTTATTTCTCAAAAGTAAACATGAATTTTGAAAGTTTTATTATTTCCAATGAATACATATTTAATTTTTAAATGTATTTCATACATTTTTGTGAACGTAATATATATTCAAAGCTATTAAATAGCCAGAAAGAGATGCGGACTGTGCTGGTTTGCTGTTATGTGCCTAAAGCGGTAGCGATTTCTATCGTTGGGATTATATTCTCAAACGATAATTCTCACAGTAAAAGCTAGGGCCGGATATGCGTGTAGTCGCTATTCAGTGTTGTTTCAGGATACAACTGAATTATTTCTTTAAATAATGTACGAGATGTTTAGCTGTCATATTTATTAAAATTTGCGAAGACAGTGCACAACTGCAACATATAACATACAAAACACAATTATATAACAAATATTTACAAAATTATCTTAAAAACCATTTCGTTTAAGGGCCTTTGTACTCTCCGTACTGCCCGGAACTCTTCACTCGACTCCGAACAATCCCTTTTCTCTTTCTCCCTCTCCCATTATCGGTTATAGTCTAAAGGGGGTGGAAAAAAAAGGCGCAAAGTCAAAGTCTAAACTAAGGGTCATCTCGTCTTTGAAAGGAGGATCTATCAACTTTGAGTTCAAGGTTATAGTTTTCACGGGAATGCGTGGTGGATCCTTACTACGTTTTCTTCTTACAGAAAACGGCTTAATTGTCAATGAATCTATGCAATGCTGATGATTCGCTGAGAAAAACTATAAAGCAGAGTATTTATTTCAGTTTTCCTTCCTTTTCCTTCTCACGTTTGAATTTTTGAATAACAACAATTATTAGAAACCTCCGTAAATTAAATTATTTTACTCTCAGCATTGCAGCGTTCAAAGAAATGAACCAAATAATGCAAGGGAAAAACCCACAGATTATTCCTGACACATTTAGGGACACTTCGGAAGAAAATAATTTCAATCGAAAACCAGTTTTGTCAGAATAGTATAGTTGAGAAACATTGTGGCCAATAAATGAGCCCATTTAATAGAAACTTAAATGTTTTAGTTTTTCTTTAAGAATGGATGCTTATAAAATGAATATGAAATACGTATTTTTTTCGCATATCATAGTATTTTTAATAAGGCCATCCCTGCCGATGACTTTTAGCATGCCTTGGGGATTGGAAAAAGTTGGCATAAGGGCATTGTGACCGGAGAGGATTATTTTGAAGGCGATGAAATAAATTTGGAAGAAAAAAAAAAATACAGAGTTTTTGAAAAAAAAAAATAATTGGTCTTACTTTTTGGGACCAGTAATACAACATAATTCAAGGATGGCATGACTTTTTTCATCGTATTATATTTACTTAATATATAAATATGTAAATATGTTTTAAACTGTATTAGATTTTACCATTCGTTTCTAAGTTGAACATTTTCCTATTTAATTCTTTGAATTTTGCTTCAGAAGTCAATTAAAAATTATCTATGTATCAATATGAGATTAACAATATTGATGTAATGATAAGTCAAAAGTTAAACAATATGGTTTAAATGACAACATTAACTTTAATATCTAATAAAATAAGAAGAAATGCTAAATTTATCGAAGAAATGAAACATAATTGAAATTATTAAGCTAAAAAAAATGAAATTTGTAGAAGCCAATGCTAAACTCATTTAATTAAATAAATACAAAAAAATTAATTTAACCAAAGCTTTATTTATTTATCAAGTATATTTAAAAGCAAATAAGTCGTAAAGTCGTATTTTTGAAATTCAATTCAGAAGAAAGAGGTAAAATCAATTGTCTTATAGCACTGAACCTAAGCATTTGTTAGTAATAATTAATAATATCACATATATCATTATTTGTTAATAATATCATAGAATTTATTCTAATTCAGTAACTACAAAATCTTTCGTAAATTACTTAAGATTTTCCTCATGCCTATGAAATAACTAAAAGAGAAATAGGCTTTCCAGCTATTTGGCTTAAATCCAGTAATTACATTGGTTAAAAATGAAGCCTGTGATACAGAGCCCTTTAATACTGTGTCGCCTCATAATTGTTGTGGCAATTATGCTAAGTGCTGTGCTTCAAGAAACATTTGATAAATTACTAGAAATTTGAACGAAAATTATAACTTTTATCTCAATATCGCATCATTTAAGCATACTTTTATAATAATGAAGTGCATTGTTGTGATAATTTGTTATAGAATACTTGTGATACCGTATCAAATTACTGAGAGGAATTTAAAATCTATTTAAATATTTAGAAAAAATAATGTTTTTAAAAATTATAGTTATCTTTAATATGGTTTTAAAATATATATATATTAATTATTCGTGAGAAATGATAAGAAATTAAAGTTTTGAAGCGAGTTTGAATGAAACTAACCTGAATGAATTACTCAACCTCTACATTTTTCTTAAACTTAGTATTTATTGTAACATATTTTTTATAAAATTTCATTTTCATTTGTTAATTATTAAGCCAATGGAATATTAATGAAAATTTATTATTAATTAGTTATTTAAAGATATTTCTGATATTTTTAGTAAATGCAACTAACCTAATGTACCTCATGGTGTATAGTAAAAATATATTTTCCTCCCATACTTTTAATCTTTTTGGTAAAAATCAATTTTTCCATTCAATAAAATTGTTTAATTGTCCACGTAATTTAAAAAAAAAAAAAAATAATTTTACCTATAGAAAAATAAAGATTTACTTAAAAAAGATATGATATATACACAAAAAATGTATTTCGAATTAATTTTATAATTATTCTTAAAAAGGAAACTAAAATATTTTAGTTTCTATTAAATGGAGCTCATTCATTGGTCACAATGTTTCTCAACTATAATTTTCTTACAAATCTGGTTTTACGATTGAAATCCTTTTTTCTCCTAAGTGTTCCTAAAAGTGTCAGGAGTTCTCGGATTATTTTTTCCCCACACTAGTTAGTTAATTTCTTTGAACTCTATAATGTTGAGAGCAAAATTATTTAATTTAATTTACGAATGTGAATAATAATTGATTATTCCAAAATTCAGAAGTGCTTAAGAAAATGAAAAACCAAAATAAATAATCAGCTTTACAGTTTATTTCTCAGTAGACCACCAGCATTGCGTAGATTCATTGACAATTAAGCAGTTTTCAGTAAGAAGAAAAAACGTAATAAGGATCCGCCATGCATTCCCACGAAAAAATATCACCTTAAACTCAAAGTTGATAAATCCTCCTTTCAACAACATGTTGACGTTAGACTTTGGACTTTAGTAAATTTTTTTCACCCGTTAGACATTGGAATCAATAATGGGAGAGGGAGAATAAGAAAAAGGAGTGTGCGAAATCGAGTGAAGAGTTTTAGGCAGTACGAAGGGTATAAAGACCCTTAAACGAACTGTCTTTTAAGACGATTTTTGCAAATATTTGTTCTATAATTGTGTTTTGTGTGTTATGTTTGGTAGTTCTGCAGTACTGACTTAGTATATTTTAATAAATATGACAGCTAAACGTCTCGTACATTATTAAAAAAAATAATTCAGTTCTACCCTTAAACAAGACGGAATGAAGACCACAACTATATCCGCCCCTAGCTTTTTGTCTATAAAAATATCGTTTTTGAACATAATCCCAGTGATAGAAAGGATCGATACCGCTTTAGGCATATAAAAGCGCGCATCACAGTCTGCTTCTCTTTCAGGCTATTTAATAGGTTAAATGTAGACAATGTACATACAAATGCATGCAATACATTTAAAAACTACATATGTATTCATTGGAAATAATAAAACTTTCAAAATTCATTTATACTTTTGAGCAATAAGTTATTTTTAAACTATAAAATTGAATCAAAAAAAACTATAAGATTGAACAACTATAAAATTGAAACACAAAAATAAGTCTTAATTTAAGAAAGAAATAAAATGCAATCCTGAAAAATGTAGAGATAAAAATAATTCTTAAAAAAGAAAGGATTTAAAAAATATATTTCTTTTATATGTTTAATAAAATTGGACAAGTTAAAAATTATTTTAATCATTATATGAAAAAAAGAGAAACTGAAAGAAAAAAATTTTAAAACTAATTAACAAAATCTCATCAAAATGTTGCTCAAACTATTTTTATGTGCCACTATTATGTGTTAAAAACATTTATATAACGCTTGAAAAGGAGAAACATACCAATACTTTTATCACAAAACCTAATATCTAATAAAACTTTGCTTCTTACAAAGCAATTTATTACGATTCTACAAATAAAATTACTTCGTAAACATGTTTTGATACCAAAGTATTCAAAATAATACATAGGGGCAAATGTTTCATAAGCTTTTGCAAAAGGAAGGAAAGAAAGAATAAAAGGGGTAGGGGGGGAAAAAATAATCCCTTCTTCTAGTCATCCAAAACGTCCGTAATTTTCTTCTTCAGGGTAGCCTGCCCTAGGTCTTATTCCTTCCATAGCTGAAACTGCCGAAGCGTGAAATCACTCCGGTCCCGAATAAAAGAGGGGAAAATAAATAAATATAAAAGGGAAAAAGATTCCAGCAATGTGGGGAAAACCCGATCTTCTTCTTCCTTTCATGTATTCCTAGCTGCTTCCTGTGCGGGTACTTCTTCTTCTTTTATCGGGCATCTTTGTTCTTCCTTGTGGTCAGTATAATGCCGGGAGATGGGCACATTTTACGCGAGTTTGCCCCGGACACAGAAGAGTGCCTTATCAAAAAGAAACACTGCCGATGGGTGAAATATTGCAGATAGAAGGGCCCCATTTATCTCTGTGTGCTGAAGTATGTGAGACCCTAAATGAGAAGTGCGAGAATGCTTTTTTACTACACGCCGTGGCTTACTATAAGAAGAAAGGGAACAAAAAATGATGAAAAAGAAGCGGTTTTTGTTTGAGACGTCAGAAAGATTTCTGTAAAGACTGTTGGCAGGGTGGGGAAACTTTGATTGAGAAGAAGGACTTTTTTTTTAATTTCCGTTTTCGGTGTCCCACTTTGCTATTATGCTCAACAGCTTTGAACGAAAACTATGACTTATAAATCTGTACTCTTCAGATATTTTTATGTTTTAAATATGTGAGTTTTCAGGTAATACATATTTTATATTTACAATAATATGATGTAAAAATTTTGGTATTTAACTATTGGAAAATTGATAAAGAATTTTCATTATAAATATGTATTGCTCATATATGATACATAAAGAAATAATTTCACATCATTTCGCATTGCTTAGTGTTTTTCTGTAAGCAAATCAAGGGATACTTAACCGCAATAATTAAGGTCGGATTATCCATCAGAGTTACTAGTTGATTATTGATCTTGATTATTTTAATTTCCGTTTTCGGTATTCAACTGTGGGATTCCATTTGCCACTATGCGCAACATCTTTGAAGGAAAACTCACTTATAAAACTGCACTGTGCATTTTTTATATTTCAAATATGTGAGTTTTTCAGGTATTAAACATTTTATATTAACAATAACATGATTTTTTGTTACAAGTATTGTAAAATTGGTAAGAATTTTTTTTTTATTACGAATATGTATTGAGCATTTATGATATCCAAAGAAATTGTCTTTCATCATTTCACATTGCTTAGTGTTTTCATAGATTTTCTGCCAGCAAATTAATGGACTCTTATCCGCAATAATCAAGGAGAAATTATCCATTATACTTACTTCTTGATTATTGCTGGTTAATATTACTTTTAAGGAGCTATAAACCATTATAGTTCCTTAAATGTAATATTAATCCACAATAATCAAGGGTAACTATAATGGATAATTATTTCTTGATTTGCTAAACTTTGTGATACTATATATACTCATACTTGTAGTATACTTTTGATCTAACTCTATCACGCTTGAAAAATATTTTATACAGAATCTAAGAACTGAAAGATCTAAAATTTAAAACAATTTGATCCTCTTTTTCAAAAGTATACCAAATGTGGAAATTTGTATTTTTTTTTTTTTTTTCTATTTAACTAATAATGTGAAAATTTGACGATTCTTCGCAATCCATATTGTTTAATAAACTTTAAACTTTTCTTCAACAAAAGAAATTACAATCGAGGAGCTGATCACTGCTTACAGATTAATTACTAGAACAGCTCAAGGGAAAGTAAATAAAATTATAAGAAAAATTGGAGTGTAAAGACCCTTTGGAAAGAATAAAAAACAATGTGTTTAATAATATACCAATTTTTATCCTCAATTTTCATAGAATTATCATTGATTTTAAGTTTTTCACTGCTAAATACGTCATACTAGTATATAAATAAAGAAAGAAATGAAGCATTGGCAATGTCTTGGATTTATAAATTTATAAAATATGTAATTTGGAAGAAATTTTTCTTCCCAAGTAACATAAGATATAGATCAAATGAAAAATAAATATCCCATTGGATAATAGCTATCTTTACCAATAATGACACTAACTACATTGCTTTCACAAAGTTTTGACAGCAATAAAACTAATGCTACTTATTAGATTACTTTTAATATTTTATCTGTCAACTTATTAATTTTTTTGATACATTAAATTATAATAAATTGTTCTAAAGTAAACATTTATGTTCTTAAAATATTTTATAGATTAAGCCTTAATTGATCAACACATTAAAATATTTTTATAACCTTTTTTAACAATGACTGATAACGCATTTGTTTATTTCATTAATTTAAGAAAGTAAAACTACTATTACACTGTAAAGCGACTATTACTTTTAACAGCTCAAACAGCTTTTCCTTTAAAAATGTTAATGCAAAAAAAAAAAAAAAAAAAAAAAAAAAAAAAAAAAAAACGTGTCATAATTAACATTACTTGTAAACAACAACATTCGTCAACTCAGCATTTTTCTTATTTTTTATTGATTCAATTGTTGTTTACATTAAGAACCACTCGCGACGGAATAGATGATCTTCATAAAAGCCAGCTAATTGAATCCCTTGGGTGAAAAAAAAAAAAAATTGCGGATACCAATCTTCATGTCTTTGTGATGGCGAAAAACAATACACGGTGCACAATAAAACTGCATAACCGTGGAAACATAAAAGGGGACAATCGATAAAATTATTTAAAACACCCCATTTTCACGACCATTACTTAAATAACCTAACCCGGGGAAGAAAAATATTTATTGTCCTTCATTAAGAATTTGGTTATCCGAGTTAGGATCCCGAGCATTTAAACTGGGCGCTGTGCCCATTGAAGTTGTGCTTTTGCGTTAGCTTATTAACATGGTGATAATCGTTAGCACTTCCTTTTCGAATATGCTTTACATCTGAAAATTAGACTCGCCGACATTAGTGTCTGAGGACCACATAACACTAAATTAACTTTAACTTTATGAGGCGCCGTTGCTGGCTTAGTATTTAAGTGGCTCTATAATTTGCGTGTGGCCTAGCAAGAGGGAAGCCAGGAGTGCATAGATTGCGTGCCTTGGTGGAAGGGACTTTTGGAATTGCTCACAATATATTCCTAATGATGTACATCGGCAGTAATTAAAATGCTTTTGGGTCCCCTCAAAACTATTTCAATTATTTTTGTAAAAAAGATCTTTTAAGTTATTAAGATAAAGGTTAATGTGGTGAGCGGTTGAGATAGGAATTCTTTTGTGGTTTCTCACAAAGTTGTGTTCTTTGAAGTTTGCTGAGATTTTTCTCTTTTGTTTGTTGTGTTTTAGTGTGAACGCTGTCGGTGTTTTAAAACATTTGTTTGCAATTTAAAAGTGTTCCATTATTTGGTGTTTTGAGCTATCATTGAATCTTGCAAATAGAATATTCTCAGGAAGGTTTAAGTAAATAGATTTCTTCATTCTAATTAGAGTTACAATTTATTAAAGCAATTTTTTTATTTTCATTTTTATTTTTAACAGAATTATCCCCTCGGATCTTAGTGAACAAATTTGTATTCAAAATAACACAAAAAAAAAAATTTTTATAGCAAATTAACCTTAATATAATCCGTTTGGGTGGAGGATTCACGAAGGTAATACAATAGTATTGAAATCTTATCAAATATGATTTCTATTTAAATTAAAAATATTTCATCTAGAAATTTAAACTATTTGTTGAAATTGTTTTAACAAATTTTGAATAAATTTAATTTAAATGTTTTTTTCCTTTTCTATATATCTTCCTCTTTACATTTTTATTTAATGGAGCTTATTCGTAGAAAATCTAAAGGAATAGTTATTTCTCTTACAAATCACTGCAAGTACATATTATGTTGTAGTATATTATATTTAATAATATAATATATACATTATATATTATATTATTAAATTAATATATATTATATTTAATAATATTATATTGAATAAAAATTCAATAAATCTTGCAGTCGATAAATGATTTATACAGTATGAATGGAAAATTTTATCCAATTCCTATATTATAAGTAAATCTGTTTACTAAACCATTTATTAAATAATATCACTAAATACATCAAAATTCTGTTTTACATCGAGATATATAATATAAATAAAAGAAATTCTATTTAAGATTTGAATGAATGATTTCAATACTTTTATGTATTCTTAATAATCAAGTATAAAAATGAAATCAGCTGTAAGCTAGTTGTCGATATTCGATTTCGCATGTTTTTATGCCATCAGATCTTAATTAGTTCATTGAAAATATCTCCCAGTTTTAAAAAGTGTATTTTCAGACAACACATATAAGTGAATTGTAGAATTTGTAACAAATATATCTCGTGAAGTCTCATGGCCTCAACTGTATATCAATAAATCAATAAGTGATAAGCTAAGGAAGTCTGCAGGTACGCATACAAAAAATGGACTAAATTAATCACATATATATATTAAAAAATTTTAAATTCCGTTCCAATCAATATATCCAATAAAAATGGAATGTCTCTCGTCACGTGGACAGTTTGATTAAATTCACCCAATGCAATATTTATAATTTTTCAAAAGAATAATGTTTATTTTATAGAACAACTGTAATTTTTCAACTTTGTTATTATTTATTATCTATTTCTGAAGTATTTGAAGTAAGGGGATTTTAATAAGTGTATTACGCATGCCTCCATCGCCACTATATTAAGCAATACTGACGGATTTTTTTATGCTTTTATATTTGTTTAAATTGCTATCGTAATTTGCTGTCTTTCTGAAAATAGGGAACATTTTGGCGTCCTGAAGCTTTAATTTGGAATAACGTGATAAGCAACCTACAAACGGAAAAAGTCTCATCATTATTTTTTACTTAATACATAAATATGTAAATATGTTTTAAACTGTATTAGATTCTTTCCATTCGTTTTTAAGTTGAAAATTTTCCTATTTAATTCTTTGAATTTTGCTTCAGAAGTCAATTAAAAATTATCTATGTGTGTAAAAGTCTTTTTTTTTTAAATTATGAGATTAACAATATTGATGTAATGATAAGTCATGAGTTAAATAATATGGTTTAAATGACAACATTAATTTTATTATCTAATAAAATAAGAAGAAATGCTAAATTTATCGAAGAAATGAAACATAATTGAAATTATTAAGCTGAAAAAATGAAATTTGTAGAAGTCAATGCTAAGCCCATTTGATTAAGTAAATACAAAAAAAAAAAAATATGTAATTTGTAAAGCTTTATTTATTTATCAAGTATATTTAAAAGCAAACAAGTCGTAAAGTGTATTTTGAAATTCAATTCAGAAGAAAGAGAGGTAAAATCAATTGTCTTTTAGCACTGAACCTAAGCATTTGTTAGTAATAATTAATAATATCACATAGATCATTATTTGTTAATAATATCACAGAATTTATTCTAATTCAGTAACTACAAAATCTTTCGTAAATTACTTAAGATTTTCCTCATGCCTATAAAATAACTAAAAGAGAAATAGGCTTCCAAGCTATTTTGGCTTAAGTCCAGTAATTACATTGGTTAAAAATGAAGCCTGTGATACAGAGCCATTTAATACTGTGTCGCCTCATAATTGT
Source organism: Caerostris extrusa (assembly GCA_021605095.1). Taxonomy (NCBI): domain Eukaryota; kingdom Metazoa; phylum Arthropoda; class Arachnida; order Araneae; family Araneidae; genus Caerostris; species Caerostris extrusa. The sequence continues at coordinate 47,178 of BPLR01015767.1, read as the reverse complement.
TGTGGCAATTATGCTAAGTGCTGTGCTTAAAGAAATATTTGATAAATTACTAGAAATTTGAACGAAAATTATAACTTTTTATCTCAATATCGCATCATTTAAGTATACTTTTAATAATGAAGTGCATTGCTTTGATAATTTGTTATAAAATACTTATGATACTGCATCAAATTACTGAGAGAAATTTAAAATCTATTTAAATATTTAGAAAAATAATGTTTTAAAAAATAATAGTTATCTTTAATATGGTTTTTTTAAAGCGATATATATTAATTATTCGTGAGAAAATGAAAGTTTTGAAGCGAGTTTGAATGAAACTAACTTGAATGAATTACACAAACTCTACATTTTTCTTAAAACTTATTTATTTCAACATAATTGTTTTTTATAAAATTTCACTTTCGTTTGTTAATTATCAAGCCAATAGAATATTAATGAAAATTTATTATTAATTAGTTATTTAAATATATTTATGGTAGTTTTTAGTAATTGCAACCACCGAACTCGTGGTGTATAGTAAAAATATATTTTCCGCTTATACTAAATATCATTTTGTCCATTCAATAAAATTGTTAAATTGCTCACGTAATTTAAAAAAAAAAAATATTAAATTTTATCTATAGAAAAATGAAGTTTTATTTAAAAATGCTATGATATACACAGAAAAAAATGTATTTCAAATTAATTTTATAAGTATTCATTTTTAAAAGGAAATTAAAACATTTAAGTTTCTATTAAATGGGCTCATTCATTGGCCATAATGTTTCCCAATTACTCTATTCTGAGAAAACGGGTTTACGATTGAAAATCCTTTTCTCCCAAGTGTCCATAAAAGTGTCAAGGAGTACTCTATTTTTTTTGTTTTTTTTTCCTTACACTAGTTGGTTCATTTCTTTTGAACTCTATAATGCTGAGAGCAAAATAAAATAAAAAATAAAAATAAAATAAAGTTACAAATTTAATTTGCAAAGTTTTTTAATAATTGCCGTTATTCCGAAAATTGGGAAGTGTGGGAAAAGGAAGGAAAGCAGAAATAAATACTCTGCTTTAGAATTTATCAGCAGACCACCAACGTTGCATAGGTTCATTGACAATTATGCCGTTTTCAATAAGAAGAAAAAAAAAAGGATCCACCATGCATTCCGACAAAAGCTTTAACCTTGCACTCAAGTTGATAGATCCTCCTTTCAAGGACGGGCTGATACTTTTGTTAGACTTTTGACTCTGCATGTTTTCTTTTCCCTCCTGTTAGACTTTGGAACCCATAATGGGACCGGGAGAAAAGAGAAAAGGGAGTGTGCGAAGTTGAGTGAAGAGTTCAGGGAGTACACGAGAGGGTACAATATTCGAAAGAAAAATTCCAGGGAGTACAGAAGATAGATAGACCCTAAAATGATCTAGCTTTAAAATGATTTTGTACATATTTGTCATATAATTTGGTTTCGGTGATATGTGTTTCAGTTGTGCAGCGCTGTCTTAGCAAATTTTGCCGTAAATTATATAAGACGTATACGTCTTATATAATTTACGGTAATACGGTAATTTAAATAATTCAGTTCTACCCCTGAAACAACACAAAATAGAGACCACACGCATGTCCGGCCCTAGCGTTTACTGTAAAAAATTATAGTTTGGGAATATAATCCCAACGATGGAAAGGACCGATACCAATTTAGGCCCTTAACAGCAACCAGCACAGTGTGCATCTCTTTCTAGCTATTTAATAGTATAAATATAATGTACATAAAAATATATGTAATACACTGAAAAATTAAATATGCTTTCATTGGAAATAATAAAACTTAATTCATACTTTTTACATCCAAAATTAATTTATACTTTTGAGCAATGAGTAATTTTTAAAATTATAAAATAGAAACACAAAAATAAGTCTTCATTTACGAAAAGAAAATGCCATCCTGAAAAATGTAGAGGTGAAATTAGTTCTTAAAATGAAAGAAATTTAAATGAAATTCATTTAATTTATATATTTAATAGAATTGTACAAGTTAAAAACTATTTCAAAATTATATAAAAAAAAGAAAAACCTGGAAAAAAAAATTAAAACTAATTAATAAAACCTCATTATATTTGATTTACTAAAAATAACTTCAAACCATTTTAATGTGCAACTATTATGAGTTAAAAAACATTTATATAACGCTTGAAAAGAAGAAACATATCAATACCCTCATCACAAAAATCTAATATCTAATAAACTTTTTTTCTAATAAAGCAATTTATTACGATCGTACAAACAAAATTATTTCGTAAACATGTTTTGATACCAAAGTATTCAAAATAATACATAGGGGCAAATGTTTCATAAGCTTTTTGCAAAAGGAAGGGAAGAAAGAATAAAAGGGGTGAGGGGGTAGGGGGAAAAAATAATCCCTTCTTCTAGTCATCCAAAACGTCCGTAATTTTTCTTCTTCAGGGCAGCCTGCCCTAGGTCTTATTCCTTCCATAGCTGAAACTGCCAGAAGCGTGAAATCACTCCGGTCCCGAATAAAAGAGGGGAAAATAAATAAATATAAAAGGGAAAAAGATTCCAGCAATGTGGGGAAAACCCGATGTTCTTCTTCCTTTCGTGTATTCCTTGCTTTCCTGTGAAGGTTCTTCTTCCTTTATCGGGGATCTTTGTTCTTCCTTGTGGTCAGTATAATGCCGGGAGATGGGCACATTTTACGCGAGTTTGCCCTGGACACAGAAGAGTGCCTTATCAAAAAGAAACACTGCCGATGGGTGAAATATTGCAGATAGAAGGGACCCATTTATCTCTGTGTGCTGAAGTATGTGAGACCCTAAATGAGAAGTGCGAGAATGCTTTTTGCTATAGTACATTCCGTGGCTTAAGAAGAAAAGGGAAAAAAATGATGAAAAAAGAAACGGTTTTTGTTTGAGACGGCAGAAAAATTTCTGTAGAGACTGTTTGCAGGAATTGGGGGACTCTTTGGTTTGAGAAAGGGATTTTTATTTTAATTTCCGTTTTCTGTATCCCACTTTGGGATTCCACTTTGCCACTAGGCGCAACAGCTTGGAAGGAAGACTATTTATTATAACCCTGCACTGATTATTTTTTTTATATTTTAAATATGAGAATTTTTGTGGTATTAAACATTTTATATTTACAATAATATGATGTTACAATATTTTTTATTTAAGTATTGTAAAATTGATAAGAAAAAAATTTCAATATGGATATGTAATAAGAACTTATATGATGTCTAAAGAAATTATCTCGCATCATTTTTGCACTGTTTAGTGTTTTCCTGACTTTTCTGTCAGCAGATCATGGGATACTTATCACAATAATCAAGGAGCAATTATCCATTATAGTTACTCCTGATTATTGCTGATTAAATATTACTTTTAAAGAGAGCTATAAGCCATTATAGTTCCTTAAATATATTATTAATCCCAATAATCAAGGACTATAATAAATAACCAACCATAATGGAAAACTATTACTTGATTTTTGCTGATAATCATCCTTTGATTTGTAAATACTTTGACACTATATATTTTTTTTTTGAGATTCTTTGATCTAACTCTCTCAAACTTGAAAAATATTTTATGCACAATCTAACAACTAAAAGATCTAAAATTAAAAATAATTTCATTATTTCTTTCAAAAGGTATAACAAATGTTAACTTTTGTATTTCTTCTTTTAGCTAATATGAAAATTTTTGTGATTCTCCACAATTCATTTTGTTCAAAAAAAAATGTTAAACTTTTTTTAAACAAAAGAAAGAGCAAACAGTAAATGATCACACCCATGTGTCTGCTTATGGATTAATTACTAAAATTGCTTAAAAGAAAATAAATAATTTAATATGAATAAATTATAAATTGAATAAATATCATTTGTTCAATGCAATTTATAAGAATTATATTGAACAAATGATCCTTAATAGCAAATATATATATGAATATATATTAGTAAGGATAAGTTGGAAAAAATCTAAAACAATCCTCTTTAATAATATACTAATTTATATCATCAAGTTTTATATAGTTATCATTAATATGATTATATTGAACAAGTGGTCTTTACTAATATATATATATAGAGAGATATAAGAAAGAGATAGATAGATATTAGTAAGATAGATATTAGTAAGGACCATTTGGAAAGAATCTATAACGATTTTCTTTAATAACATACTTTTTATCTTCAAGTTTTTTAATTATCCTTAATTTGATTTTTTCACTATTAAATCTCTCGTACTAGAATATAAATAAAGGAAGAAATGAAGCATTGGCAATGCCTTTGTTTTATAAATGTATAAATTATGAAGAAACTTTTCTTCTCAAATAACTTTAAGATATAGATGAAATAAAAGACAAATATTCCAATAGATAATAGTTATATTTAACAATAATGACACTTACTTTATTGCTTTCTCGAAGTTTTCATACCAATAAAATTGATGCTGCTAATTATATTGATAACAATAATAAGTTTTAATATTTTATTTGTCAACTTATTATTTTTTGGTACATTAAATTATAATAAATTGTTTTAAAGTAAACATTTATGTCCTTAAATTTTTTTTTTAGATTAAACCTAATTGATCAAACATTAAAATATTTTTATATCCGTTTTAATAATGAGTGGTAATACATTTGTTTATTTCATTAATTTGAGAAAGTAAAACAACTGTTACTCTGTATGACTATTACTTTTAACAACTCAAACAGCTTTTACTTTAAAATATTCATGCAAAAAGCGTGTCATAATTAACACTCGTAATCAGCCACATTCGTCACATCAAAATTTTTTTTCCTTAAAATATTTTTTTAAATAAAGCCTTAATTGATTAACACATTAAAATATTTTATATCCTTTTTAATAATAGCTGATAATGTGCTTGTTTATTTTATTAATTTCATAAAACAACTGTTAAAAAACTGTTATTTTTAACAACTCAAACAGCTTTCACTTTAAAATACTAATGCAAAAAGAAAAAAATTGTCATAATTAACATTACCTGTAAACAGCAACATTCGTCACCTCAATTTTTTCTTATTGATTCAATTGGTTTTTTGCATTAAGAACCACTTGTGACAGAATAAATGATCTTCATAAAAGCCAGATAATAGAATCCCTTGGTGAAAAAAAAAATTACTGATACCAATCTTCAAGTCTTATGATGGCGAAAAACAATGCATGATGTATAATAAAACTGCATAACTGTGGAAACATAAAAGGGACAATCGATAAAATTACTTAAAACTCCCCATTTTCACGACCATTACGTAAATAACCTAACCAGGAGAAGAAAAATATTTATTGTCCTTCATCAAGAATTTGGTTATCCGAGTTAGGATCCCGACCATTTAAACCGAAAGACTGGGCGTGCCCATTGAGTTGTGCTTTGCGTTAGCTTATTAACATGGTGATAATCGTTAGCACTTCCTTTTCGAATATGCTTTACATCTGAAAAATTAGACTCGCCGACATTAGTGCCTGAGGACCACATAACACTAAATTAACTTTAACTTTATGAGGCGCCGTTGCAGGCTTAGTATTTAAGTGGCTCTATAATTTGCGTGTGGCCTAGCAAGGGGAAGCCAGGAGTGCATAGATTGCGTGCCTTGGTGGAAGGGACTTTTTGGAATTGCTCACAATATATTCCTAATGATGTACATCGGTAGTAATTAAAATGCTTTTGGGTCCCCTCAAAACTATTTCAGTTATTTTTGTAAAAAGATCTTTTTAAGTTATTAAGATAAAGGTTAATGTGGCGAGTGGTGAGATAGGAATTCTTTTGTGGTTTCGCACAAAAGTTGTGTTCTTTGAAGTTTGCTGAGATTTTTCTCTTTTGTTTGTTGAGTTTAAAGATTTAAACGCTGTTGGTGTTTTAAAACATTTGTTTGCAATTTAAAAGTGTTCCATTCTTTGGTGTTTTGAGCTATCATTGAATCTTGCAAATAGGATGTTCAATGAAAGGTTTAAGTAAATAGATTTCTGCATTCTCTACTTATAGTTATAATTTATTACAGCATTTTTTTATTTTCATTGTGAACAGAATTTTTCCTTGATCTTATTGAATAAATTTACTTCAACCGTCACAAAAATCACTATTTTATAGCAAAAAAAAAAAAAAAAAAACCCTCAAAAAATAATCGATGCATTTTTAATTCTGTTTTAGTGGAAAGGATTCATGAATGTAATATAGTATTTCCTTCTTATCAAATATAATTTCCTATTTAAATTAAAAAAATTTTCATCTAGCAACTTAAATTATTTGTTGAAACTCCTTTGATTGTTTTTGAATGAATTTAATTTAAATGGGTTTTTTTCTATTCTATAAATTTTCCTTTTAATTTTTATTAAATAGAATTTATTTCAATCAAAAATCTACTTTTAAAGGAATAGTTACTTTTCTTAGAAGTTACTAAAAGTGCATATTATATTGAAATTTATAATATTTAACGAGATATTTAATAAAAAATTCAATAAATTTTTGCATTTCTTAAATCATTTATACAAAATGAAAGCAAAATTTTCGCAATTCCTATATAATTAGAAATAAATATGTTTACTAAAAATTTTATATTAAATGATATGACTAAATACATATCATTTCAGTTTACGTCGTAGTTATGATAAAAATAAATAAAAATTCTATTTAATATTTGAATGAAAAAGATATATTATAATTTATAATTATTAGAAATAAAAATAGACATTGTCTTAAATACTTCATTGACTGAACATAAAAAAGTATATAAATTTCAGATTAGAATGTATATAATAGTTAATAAAAAATCAACAGATAAATCCATCATTTCTCAAACTGACAGTATGGATTTATTTTTATCTGGATAAAGAATAATAATTTTTCTTTCAAATTATTTTAAAGAGATCAGTGAGCGAGAACCATGTTGATAAATCATGATTCATAAATAATACGCCTTTTGAAAGGACAACTTTTTTCTTACCCATAAAGGATATCCAAATTTTATTCTTTAATTTATATTTTTACGAGCATACAGTGATATGCATTTTTACTTAACTATTATTTTGATATACTTTAGTTAAAATAGCGGTAGAAATTTTTGAAGAGAACAGCAGGACATTGTAAATTTTATCTGCACATGTTGCAAAATATTCTATTCAAATTTACTGTAACTAGCTGCGGCTTTATATAATTTATAAAGGATAAAGATTTAAAAGGAAAAAATTAAATTTTATTTTTAAACAAAAACTTATTGTTACGTATACTTTTTTACTTATTATTATTGTTGTTTTGATTGTTTAATTATAAAATATTTTTTAAATGCCAGTGTTTTGGCCAGATAGACCATTTTACTTTTTAAAGCAAAGGTGCAGCAGATACCGTGTTATTCAATGAACTCCACAAGAATGTCTGCTACTCTATATTAACGTTGTCCCAATACAATTTGTAAAGAATACACAATATAGTTTCTCATCCAAATAGATAAATAGATAGATATAACATACACTTATACCCCGATTTGCACAGAAGACAGGTTCCTTAGAAAATCGTGTAAATCAAAATCGTAGATTTTTATAAGTAAAAACCGTGTAAATCGAAAACAAACTAAAAGGTGCATAATTCAGTAATTTATTTCAACGTGAAATAAAACTATTTTTCATAAATTTTCAAAACCGTATTTGTAATTGTATCGTTATCAATGGTAATACGCTTTTGAGCGGTGTCTTCTAGCCATGTCATAAATGCTTTTTTCCATATTCTCCATTGCAACGTCTCTTACGTATGTAGCCGTGCTCACACTCGTAGAAGATCCAACTGTTACCATTTTTCTCATGCAGTCTTTCTAACTGTTACCTTTTTTTTTTTTTTTGTCCTTCTTGTGGCTTCATCCATGGAATACACTTAATTTTACTTTCTAAATATGTACATTTTCTTCTCATTTTTTTAAATCTCTCATTTTAGCTGTCATGCTAAAACCCCTAAATTTTTAATAAAATCGTGAGAATGCTACACTAACCATAAATACTAAACTTTCACTAACCAGTAAACATTAAGTTTAAAAAGAAATCTGAATAGGAAAACTCAATGATGTACACCTTTGCTGCTGCTAAAAAATTACCGCAATAAATTACATGAACAGAAAGTTTGATTGTATATACAAAATGAGGAATCCCCATTTTTAGATTGGAATAAATGGAGTTCAGAATAGAATGGAATTTAAAAAAAAATGTCTAGAAGTATAAGCGTCAATGTTACCAAAAAATGGAATTAAAAAAGGACTGTGGAATTTTTTTTTAAAATCCCAAAGGGCCGTGTAAATCGGCGGATTGGTGTATATATATTTACATAACCAAGCTACAATAATATTCGTTACATGTAAATTTCCATTTTCTTTATAAAAAACAGAATTAAATAACAAAATTGTAATATCATTTGTTATACATTAAATGAAAATATTATTCAATAACTTAAAAAAAAAAAAAGTAAATAAAGTAACTATCCTAGATACGAGCAAAAAGATTGAAAACACTAGTTGGATGCAAATATCAAAAGAGTAATCGACTATAATTGCATCAGAAGCGCAAGACCCATACAATTTATACGGAAGCAAGATATCAAACACGTTGTAGAAAAACCCCAAAAGAAATGAAATTTAACAACATTAAATATAACAACAAACTGAAATGAAATGAAATATAACAACATTAAATATAACAACAAAACTGAAAAGGAATGAAATATAAAAAATATAACAGCAAAACTGAAAAGAAATGAACTATAACAAATATAACAAACTCAAAAGAAATGAAATATAACAAACTCAAAAGAAATGAAATATAACAAATATAACAACAAAAAACTGAAAAGAAACGAAATATAACAACGAAACTAAAAAAAAAAATGAAATATAACAACATGAGGATAATCTTTACCACAGAATACAAATCTTCTGTATATTATATAGAATATTTCTGCTCTGTTAATGACTGGATTCAATTGAAGACCTATGTATCAATATCTATCTATCTACAGACCACACACACACACACACACACACACACCACAAACATATCATATACACATACACACACCACACAAACATACTATGCACACATACACATACTACACAAACATATCATACACACACACCAGACAAACATACCACACACACACAGAATCACACACACACCGCACACACACCCCATACAAACATACACACACCACAAACATACCATAAACACCACACACACACACACATAACACATGCCACATTCATATATATATATATATACATATATATATAATTTACTCCTTGAGAAGTCAAAATTAAGCGGACTGCACATACACTCGGAGAGTAGGAAGGAAGAAAAAAAAAACTCTCGGTCGCAAACAAGACGAATGGCGTAGGATTTCCTCAAAAAGAAGTGAGTTTATCGTTTATCAAAGAATAACTTTTGAGAAAGAAAAGCAGAAAAAGGTGTGAATTTTCACTGCATCAGATGAGTAATGATCCCGGCTTCTCTGACAACACAGATCCGCCATCATAAAAATTACTCAAAAGGTTTCCACAGTCAGGTACGAAGCCAGAAAATCTCACGCGCATAAAGTAAAATTCCTTCAAGAATAAATAAACTTTGGGTTTTTAAATTCGCATTTTTCACATTACTTATCTACTATTTTTCACCAGTTTTGACAAGGATAGTGATTAGACGGAAGGGAAATAACTTCGTTAAAAGAAATATCTCTTGTTTAAAAATTGCCACGGACTGTTACGCTTTATCGATTCTTGCAAGAGTTAAAACAAAGCGCCATATAAATTATTCATAAAAGTTTAGTTTCGTTATGTTATTTTCGTCGTTTAATTTTTCCTTTTCTGATTTTTATTGTACTTGTTTTCAGGGAATTCTCTGCCTATTAATTTACTCGAGCAAAATAACACCAATAAAAGTTCGCCTCTGAAAATATTTTACCAAAATTAAATGGAAAAGTTCAAGGTAACCTTAATAAAAAAAAACATATAAATTTCATTATTTTTATAAACATAATACAAAAATATAAACAATAAAACAATACATTTTGATAAATAAGTCTTTTTATACTTTTTATTACGTCCACTCGATAATTTATTGTTGATTTTGATATATAATTTTAAAAATGTTTAGTAAAATACAAGACATTTCGAAAGGATTTATTTTTATTGATGTAAATGTAAGTAAAATTCATTTTTCAGAATATGATATTTCCAAATATTATTGTTTAGAATTTTTCTCTCAAGTAAAATCAAATAATTTTTCTTTCATGTTACAAAAATCTGAATCAAATTGTTATTCACTCGAAACACTACTTATATTTTTTATCAAACGCAATTAAAATTATGTTGAATTTAAAAATTATGTAAGCATAATAATTTATTGAAATATAGAATGTTAAATCAATCAAGTTAAAGAATAGATAGTTGTTTGTTATAAGTTGTTTGAAACTTGTTTTTAATTAGTTGCCATTTTGGTTGTCATTTACAGTATTTTTACGAGTACGCTGAATTTTTAAACCAGAAAGTTTTCTTTTATTGCTTTAGCACTTTCTGTGACATATAACAGAATATATTAAACTATTAATATTTAGACAATAAAAAAATTACCTATGGTAAAAGAAGAAAAGTGTTTTTCAAGATGAATTTTAAAACAAAAGAGTTCATCTTTATAACAAATAAATTTTTTGTCGGCCTTAAGTAATGGCATGAAAATCCAAACTAAGTCATCATTACTGTAGTTGACTGGTCTGTGTCTATGGTATAATCATTGCTGTTCCATAGTATCACCTTTTTTGCAGAGTATTATTGCTTAAGCACTTTCTGTGACGTATGACCGAATATATTAAATTATTAATATTTAGACAATAAAAAAAAATTTCCTATGGTAAAAAAAACTTCGTCAGCTACGAAGCTACGTTTTGCTTCGTAACCTTGGTATTCATTATCACTCTTGTATTTTAATTAACTTCGGCCGATTAACTTCTAATAACTCATTTCCTGTTTTCCTCAATCTGTAATGGCCGTAATAAAATGGATTTGATGACTATCCTCGATTGCTACTTTGGAGAGGAGCTTTCTTGATAGGGAATCGTCATCGAATGTTTGTGGCCATTCTTGTAAACAATGATGGTATCGTATTATTTCATCTTCCCATTTGTAATTCCTGATAGATCCTTTTTACAATAGCTAGCCAAAAACAAAGAATGATGATATGATTGTAAACGGTTTTGGGTACCGATACGATCTGAATTTATTAATTTCCCAGTTGAGAACAAGACACTTTTTCTGTTGTGGAATAGTTCTTCATTACGAATACTTTTATTTTTATCTTTATTATTTTATTATTATTATTTTAATTACCTCTAGTGTTACAAAAACTTTCTTATCTTTGTCTTTTTCATAAATCTCTGTCTAACAATAGCTTGACTGCAAATCCACCTTGAGAAAAATTTACACCATGAAGACAGTTCAAAGCATCATCAATGGCAATAGATAAACGACTTTTCTAGTAATCTTGTTAAGTCTTGTATAATAGACGCAAAAGTGGCATTCATTCTTTTTCTTCTTAAGGAAATGACTATGTACTGTCTGCAATTTTTATGACGTCTTCCTTCATCATACGCCTTATTTCGACTATCACAAGTCTATCAGCGGCTGATACATAGGAAGGCTCTGTTAATGACCTTAGCCAGACGCATCAGTTCATTTCCGCTCTTATTGGCTGAGATACTTCTGTGTCCAAAAAGTAAGATTAATTTTCAATTTAAAATTCCCAGGGGCTATTGGAATTTTAATTTTTTTTTTTTTTTTTAGATTGCTGACACCTTTTTAGGTTGTTGCCATCTGTGTGAAATTTGACGTCAAAATATTCATTAGTGTTTGAGTTACGCTTGGTTTTGGAAGACGCAAAAACTGATTCCGGCGATTTTTGAAATGTCTGAATTGTGTCTGGAGGGGATTACTTTGAAAGCGATGAAATAAATTTGGAAGAATAAATAAAGAGTGTTTGAAAAAAATAATTGCCCTTATTTTTTGGGAGCAGTAGTACGTTTATAGTCATTGTGCCTTCTGCTAGCATCTAGCTGGCCACCCCCAGAAAAAAAAAGCAAGGGTTATTGGGTATCTTGTTGTTCAGTAATTGCACTGGGGAAGCATTGGAAACGTTGTCTCTGGTTTGATATTTCGTTGTTTAAGTTATTGTTCTTGAAACTCTACTTTGAACTCTTGATAAGCCAAATTCAGAAGAGATTTATTAAAGGCATATACTTCTGAATAACTCTCTCGTCATATTTATTTTTACCCTGCTCCACCACAAAAATTCTAGCTTAGGTCAAAGTATACTGTCAAGATAAATGGTTACAACGGTAGCTTTTCTCAACTCGAGTCTTTAATTATCAAAACGGAGATTACAAAAATTACATATAGCTTTTAGAATTTCTCAGGTTTTGAAAAATCTAGAAATAAAACTATAGAAAGTAAACGTACATTCAAGAAGGAATGAGAAACAAATAAAAGTAAAAACAAGTTTCTCTTTGATATATATATATATATATATATATATATATCAAAGCGAAACTTGTTGATATATATATATATATCCTATGAATCACAGGAAAACATATTGCGAAGTCTTGTAATCTGCTTTTTACTAGAGTAAACAATTAAGAACACGTAAAGACTGAATTAATCTCTAAATCTAAATCCCAATCATGTCTTCTTAGACATTGTAGAGCTTCTTCATTCAATTGACTGAATGAAATAAAGCCTGCTTCATTCCGTTCCTCTCTTGGAAAATTCCATGACTAATATGTCTACCCATTGCATGTCTCATTCACCATGGTGTACATTGATGCCATTATTAATAACATGGAATAGCATGATATGTGAATTGGCGACGTGTCTTTTGGTTTCATATTACTATGACTTTATTGGTACTGATATTATTACAGAAGTAGGAAAGAAGTGCTAATAATTACTGGTAAGTACCATAAAATTATAATAAATTTAATTAGGATTAAATTTCAATAATCATAGGACATATTTTCAAGACTGAAAACAAAATTCTTGTAGGTGTAAAAATATTTCATTGTATTGTACCAGTCTTCATCTGATCTCCTTTCGCAAATATATTTTAAATTGATGCATGCTTACATGGCATAATAGAACTGAATATATGTATTTAAAACTTTATTTACTGTGACGAAGCACTTAGAATTGTGATTAATATCTACATAATACGTTACAAAAATACATTAGGAAACACAAAACGAATCATAGAATGTGATTTTGATGGAAATGAGTATTTAAGTCCCACACATTTCATTGTGATAAAGTTCATTTTAATTTCGTAAAAAGTCATTTATCATAAAAGTCGCTGAAAAAACTCCAATTCTCCAACCATTGGTACTTACTGTAGGAGTAATAAATAGACGTCGTCATTGGTGATATATTTTGATATAAAGCTCATCCCAAAATCACCTTGAATGAGAACGATTGATGAAGTGGGTCGTGTGACTGTTCTGCCCTCCCACCTTAATCCCTTATTATTTCTTAACCTTTTTATCACATCTTTGCAATTGTTGTTCCAACGAAGATGGATTACAGTGGAAGAACGCGAGACAGCGTTCGGTCCAGAAAATCTTCGTCATTCATCACTAAATTAAGATAGAGTTCTTCAGAGCTTAAGTTATTTTTTTTTCTCAAGGCGATTTTTCAAAAGAAATAGTTCTTCAGGTAAGGCCACCATAAAATATTCTCGGTCAAAAATAAAAATAAAATTAAAAAAAAAAACCTTCTCTTGCAATATAAGCTCCGAGCGTAAGCATAATTAGATGTGATAGTAGTTTTGAATTCATTTTTAAACTACTTTTCCGTTCAGTATTTTTTTTTTTCTGCTTTGTTATCTACTACGTTTCAGAAATGGTCTGGTTCATTTTTTTGTTCCTCTCTGATGTTCAAAAACAGAGCAACCACTTTTGATGATGAAGAAAGCTTCTTTGGAAATAAAAAAATGGCGTAATCAAATAGAGCTATGTTTTTTTGCTCATCTAATCTATTTTTAAAGAATAGAGTAGCACAATATAAGGATTTTTGCTCAAGAACCAATTTATTTTAGAAACGTTCTCCTGAATACTAACTTCATAAAGGATGCCCTGAAAAGAAATACGAAGACAAACTTTGTATTCAAACCACATTTACTTGATGCTTAGTTTTTGTTTATTTTTATTCCTTGTTTTTATAATAAGAGTAATTTTCTTTTAAAAATCTTTCTTTTTGCTTCATAAAAAGCCCAGCTAGTTTTTAAAAAATGCCTCCTACAAAAAATGAACGAACTTCTTTCATAATTTCCAGCAGTTTTTATGCATTTTCTTTAATGGGTTTGATGTAGTTTACTTAAGAATAAATAAATATTCAGTTTAACCAATTGAAAATGTTCTTTTTTCTTGGAATTGTTATTTATTTAACTATTGTGCTCAGAATGATAAATGATGTAATTAAGAACATATTTTGCTCTCGGATATTTGATATATAATAAAATGTACTTGTATCATTATATTTATATTGTGAGAAATGTTTATTATATCTATTATGAAACAAAGTTGAGTAACATAAATACTGCTGAGGAATTTGAATAATAATAAAAATCAGCCTAATTAATTAAGTAATAAATTAAGCAAATCAGCATAATTAATTAAACTAAAAATCTTACTAAACCTTTAATTAACTTTAAAAGTATTTTTATTATATTGTTAATAATATTATACATGTAATAACATTTTACTTAGGATCAGTAAAAATGTTGTATATATTTAAAAAAAAAAATATCACTTATTTCTTCTCTGTTATCTTAGTCGAACATTGGTTGATGTTGGCACATATTAGTTTGTATTGATGTTGCCTTTTTCCTTGAATATTGGCACTCCTCTTCAGAGTGCTCAGGAACTTGTGAGAAGTTCGAACTCAATCATTCACATGCAGAAGAGAATGGTGTTTAAAATGGCAATATTTATATATAAACTTGACTAAGTCCAAACTTTACTGTATGTTACTCTGGAAAGCAATTTAAACAAATGCTTATTTTAATCTCAAATGCTTTGCATGCAGCTGTATTTAAAATTTTAAAATTTGAACATTTTGATAAATAATGTCTCATTTACATTTTGACACTTTAATAAAAAGTACGATTAGAGTTATCATTAATGTCTTTTTGACTTGACTCTCTATTATTTAAAAAAACTGTATAAAAGAATCGAAAGATGTATAATCTATGTCAACAGTCTTCTTTTCTAACTATAGACGACGAATTTGAGTAACTTGGTTTAAAAGTTTGTAGATGATCCACATATCTGGCTCAGTAGCTTTTTTTCAAAGCATGCTAAGCCTTCGACAACTTGATCGGGATTGTCAGCTAGTAACTTCAAATTAATATAGTTAACATGAGTTTTTGCGAAAAAAAAAACAAAAAACAAAAAAAAAAACATATTATTAACGATTTGATATTTCTTAGCATAACGTTCTTTTATTTGCCCACTCTTCCCCATAACTATATTTTGCTATGGAAATGTGTTGAATAATTGCCCTGGGACTTTCCCCCAATAATCCAAGTGGGTATTGAAAGTTTTGGATATTGGTTAATGCGTAATTTTTGCGTAAACAACACTTAAATACAAATATTTTGAATTACCCAGGGGCCATTGAAGATAAGCAAAGCCACAATGAAAACCGGGGATATTTAATCTAAGCATTCGAAAATCGTAAGTTGCTCCAAAACTTGTGTTTACAGAAAACTAAAAGGCCATTCGAATCTTTTGTTCATTCAACATGCCATGTTGGTTCAGCAACTTTCGAAGTGCTTCTTTTTATTCAAAAACCTATTTTCAAGGTTTATTATTTTTTTTTCAATTTCAGTTATTTCTGATTGATCTTGTGTCAAAACACATTAATATTCAAGTATTTTACAAAAATATTTCTTCTAACTAAACAAATCGGTTTTTAATGTCGATTGTACTAATTTCAAAACTGACTGTGGTCAGAAATATCTCGACGCTGGTCAAAAGTCGCCTTTTGAAAAACCACTTAGTTTGATTAGTTTCCGGGCCATTTTTAAAGTGAAGAGATATTTCTTAAAAAAATATTTCTTTCATCAACTGGGAAACCATCATATCACTGGTCATCAAACATTTCCCAGCTTTAGTAGAAATAATCAGCAAAAATTCATGGAAATTTTATTGGAAACCTGTTCATTTACAAACCGATCAAACAAAGCAACTTAGATCTCTTTACTTCGCCTTAAAAATAAAACAGAGGGCTCACATGTGTACTATAAACAAATAAATTCAAGTAATTCCTTGAAAAGGTTAAACATACTACGAAGAAAAAGAAGATAAATATAATATAAATTTACTTATAGTTATGTATTACTTTTTCACTTCTTTATTTTTTTTTTTCGAACAGATGTCGAATATTGCTTAGCAATTTCATGTGAATTACATATAAATTTGAGATTGTTGCAAACATATAAATAATTTATAATTAAATTTTATCAAATTTTTAATTGTATCATATTATTTACTAGAAGTATTCATTCTTGCTAAGATTTATATAGCATTTTTTTTTTTAATATGAATTAAACTGACAAAAAATTTATTAGAAAGTAAGAAAAAAAAGCATTTTTTTTTACCTACTAGAAATATCACTCCCATCCATTCCGCCAAAATCTCCTGTCTTATAAAGGTATCAAAGCTTGCTTCCAAAGACACCAACCAAAGGTGCTCAAAAGCTCGCCAAGGAAGGGGATAAAAGCCCAAATCTCTCCTCATAATAAAAGCTCACTCACCAACGAATCGACTACTCCCATCCCATTCACATTACCTAATGTAGGTGCCATAAACTCCCATAGGAGACATCCTTTTCCGGTAGGTACAATAAAAAGGAGACCCCGGTTATCTATCGAACATCTAAGGAGTCATTATAAGTTAATGACGTGCTTAGACAAATGGCCGATGCTGAAGGAAAGGGAGGAAGTGCACGGTCATGGCTTTATGATGTCATTTGCCAGCGTGTGTTTCCAGAGTAGACGGTTTTGCGCCCATGATTAATTACATTGATGGATAAGAATATCCGAAGGTGGAGAGTTGAGCGTTTCATTGGTTTTGAGAGTCGGACTTAATTCGAGAGATCGAACGGATGATTTGGAGAGAGTCAAATCTGTTTATTGATATCACGGAAGTAATTTCGTAAAATGAAATTTAATCAACTGCTAGGGATAAAGATTCAAATACTGGAAAATAAGATAAGATTTTACATTTAATCTCTATAATAGTGCAGTTCTTTTAAACCAGAATTTTTTAAATTTAAAGGTGAAGATTTTATTTTTTAAGTATAGTGATTTTAAAAATTAAATTTGTTGAAGAACTATTTAGTACAAAATATCACAACAATGAATCCAAGAAATCGTTGTATGTCTAATATACTAATGTTTCTTTTTAGAGTAACATTTGCTTTATAAAACATTAAATTATCATATAATGTAAATAATTAACCTAAAAATTCAACTTAAAATTTTAATGATGTCATGACGAAAAATTATTATCAGGTAAATTATCTTTTGAAAAATAAAAAGAATCGATATGCAAGAATTCGGTATTCATTCAGTTATAATTTTTAGTTGAATAGCAAATTACGTTTTTTATGTTATATTGTTCAATAAATTTTTGCATATTTGTTAATATAAATGTTTCTCATTTTCTGATTGTAGTTGATATATAAATATATAATAAAAAATTGAATCTTATTTTATTGACAAGAAAATTCGTGTCTGAGAAAGTAACTCGAAAAAATACCCTAGAAACTTAGTAATTCATTGCGTTAAGAATATCAATAATCATTATTTTGTTGATTTCAGAAGTATTGAATAGAAACCCTATTATCTGAAAAAATAAATATCAATATAAAAAGAAAAAAAAAAAAAGATACGAAAGAATGAAACAGTTTGCAAAATTTTATATAAACTAAATTTATGGATAAATAACAAAATCTAGAACTGTTATAAAGAGCCATAATGTAGTTTTACACCATTTCATGGCCACAGTAAATTTTTCCAAATTATATCTTACTCTGGACACCTCTTTCTGTGGTATGAGGTGTGTAATCGAAAATTCCTCTTCGACCATTTATCTACCTGAAATGTTAAGAGGTGGGTTTTTTTCTGAATTCATTTGTCTGAACTCTCTAATATAAGAAAAATGATCCACTGAATGTCTTATATACTTGAAACCTGTAATGTAAAAAAAAAATGAAATATAAAAGCTAAAATTGTTTTGAATAAAAAATAAAAAATGTTTCTCTGAAAATATATATTCGAAAACTTTCTAAAAAATATCTGAAATTATATTCTTTCTGTCTGAAATACCCAGAAATAAATGTGTCTGAAATTCAGAAAAGGGTCTCAGTCAGGTTAAAAAAAAAATGAGCTTTTGAGAATGCTGAAAAATGAATCATTGAAAAAGAAATTTCCAAACAACTGAAAATGAATTTAAAGAAGAAAAATTATAATAGTCATACCAGTCCAGAAAGGCTTATGTTGAAAAAGAAAAGGCACATTGAATTATTTCCACCAACAATATTCTATTCTCGAAACGTTGATGATTATAGTGGCATTGAACCATTATAGAATCCTTTTTTTTTTGGCCTCATTTTTTTACAGCATCATTTACTGCATTTATTTCAAGTGCCCTGTAAAAGTTTACCCTGAAAATCTTCCTAGAAGACTATGACTTTCCCATTATCACCCTTTAGAGGACTATTTTTGGCGTAAAAAACAGAATATGAGGGTCTTTGATACACAAAAAAATTATTTGATGGCAAAAATAATTGTTCGTAGACCTTGAATAAGTATTGAGCAATTTGGCAAAAATTTGTCTTTTTAACGAGACCCTTTTCTTCATGGTTTTATATATCCTCCTGTTTCTCTAAGTTCTTTATAACCCAATCCATCATCAAACTACTGTTGAAATTTTTTTTAGATTATCATCTTTCATTTGTAAGGTGACGCCGAGCTCTTTCAAAGTGTTGTTGAACTGATTAGGCATTTTTTTTACTGATAAGTATTTTGACATAATGATTGATCTATGCTGATCTTTTTCAATGGTGTAAAACTATCGAACATTTGATTTTTCATTTTCATAGCACAGCAATTTTTATTTATTTTATGTAAGCTTTGCTTTGTGATAAAAAAATGAGTAAATAATTTTACGTAAATGCTTATCAAGTTAATTTTATTTATTGTTATTTTTAAAAAAATTTTTATTAAAATCTCTCATGTAGTTATTGTTTATCTACTGGTTAAATAATTAGTCTTATATTTTAAAAAAAAAATTTTTGAGGGCTATTAATGTAAATTAATTAAATTACATCAAAAAGTTTTCCTAAAGTAAGGATAACAAAAATCATTGTTAATATTATGGATAATTTAATTTAATTATTTAAAAATGTAAAAACCTTTGTATAAATTATATTTTTTCAACAACTAAACACCCCAAAAATATTCTATATAAATATATATATAATATATATAATTAAGCCCCGTATAAATACTACGAACACTATATTATCTATTTATTAATGTTAAAAAATATTTTACAAATAAAAATCATACTCATGAGCTCATTTTTATTCTTAATAATTCACTAAAATTTTTACTTTTAAGATAAAATAGAAAAAAACAAGAAGAATAGATAATCTACATATAAGTTATAATATCATGGTTTATAGATTCAAAATTTTGCATTGCCTCTATTTAATAAATATCGTCGATATTCAAATAAAGTCGATCTTCATTAAACCACTATCTTGAAGAAAAAGGCGATTTAATGTGGTTTCTTATAGAACTGGTATTAAACTACTATTTTTATGTAAAAACTTTAAAATGGTGGTTTATTGAATTGTCAAGTTAACGATGGTCCATTTCCTATTGTAAAAACCAAATAGAAATTAGCATATTTGTATATGCTTTTTACAAAATTATTTAACAATCTAATTTTAACATTCTTGACAAACCATCCCCATCAAAACTGAAAGGAATTAATGTAACGCTACGTTTCCTGCTGGATTACGGTAAAGTTTTGAATCAGTATAGGGATAAGGAAGATGTAAATGATTACCCAGATTGGATTGATCCATTTTATGGACTTCCCAACTTTATTTTCAAACAACTTAACTTTCATTTACTACATAAAGTTCATTGAAAAACCTCATTATGAGAAAACCAGCCCTGTGAGGAAGAAAAGTATTGAGGTCATGACTCACTTCTGACAAGAATGTCCCATTAGCAATATCAGCTTTTGAAAGGGTTGATTTTCATATTTAAAATATGGCCAACAGCTATGGACGGTGTTTCTAAGAGAACATGTATATTTTTTTAAAATTCCAATTGAGGGTACAAAAGACACAACTGGATGCATCCAGAGCAAAACAAACAGAACCAAATAATATAAAAATGGCAAATAACGACAGAAGAAAAATCTATGAACTAATTCAATTCCTAGCCTCCCAATATCGCTCCCACATAGATGAGACACAGAGCGCAGGACAGCTTTGAAGGTGAGCACAGTCCATTAGTTCCCGAAGGTTACAAAGCCTGCATACAGGATCCTTCAAGTACATTTATGCGGTTTAAATGCCTAGAAAGGCAATCGGGAGCAATTACGAGACGAAAATTCGCAACTGCCTTCATCGTAAGCCAATCAGAAAGATTTAAAATACTGCTTCCGCCAAGACATTTGGGAAGTTCTCTCCAAAACTCTTTTATCTAGGTTGTTCTTGACGGTTGATTTAATGAATAATCATGCATTGTTGAACTGGATTTCATCAACAAAAGTTTGAAGGATCGCTAACCCTTTTTTGCCAACAGGTCAGCGTTTTCGTTACCCTCTATGCCGCAGTGGGTGGTATCCACTGCAGGCAAATAGTCTTATATTGGCAAGACAGAGACCTCATAATAGATAGGAAATTTTTAATAGTTTCAGAAAAAGGAGCCCTTTAGTATCAATCGCCTTGTTTTTACTTTTCTAATTGATCTCCTATTAAGAACTTTGGCTCTTTGTGAAATCCTCTTTCAATGAGGCTGTGAAATTTGACAAACAAACCATATATGTACCAAATATGGACGAATTAAATCTGTATACAGAAAAAGTTTCACTGTTTTTATATAAAGATGTGTCGTTGATATTAACTTCCTAGATGATACCACTGGGGTTGTTTATTTAAAGCTATGATAGCACCAGAGAACAACGAATTAAATAGTAAATTAGATAACCAGATTTATTCAAGATTTGATGCATGGAAACGTACATGAAAATATTTTCTCAATAGTCAAAAAGGTGAAACATAATCCTTGTTCTCCTCTTTAAAAAAAGAAACTAAGCTTGATGATTTTGTTTTTCTGCTTTCTGCAAAAATAAACTTAATTTTAAAGTAAAATATTTTCATGCTTAATGTGAATGTTCATCAGACTAGATAATTGCGTGTTATTTCCAGACGGTTTTCCTGTTAAGAGTGTCTGAGAAATGTTTAAAACATATTTTCAGGTAGTGCATTTTAAAAACTGAAATTAAAGACGACGATGGAAAAATTATTTGCATGTATATTCCTACGACGTGCAAACGCTGAAAAAAACAAAGTTAATACAAGTATGACGTTAAAAGTATTTTCTCAGCCATTTCAGTTTACTTTGTTTGCATATAAGCTTTTTCTTACATCACGATGAAGAAAAGAAAAAAAAAAATGGCAAAAACTATCCTTTGGAAAAACTGGAATGCGTGTACTTTTACATGGTAAGGAAAAGGAGAGGAAAAAAAACTTTTTCCTTGATAAGAGAAAAACAAACTTGAAAAAAAAATTTAAAAAAAAAAAAAAAAAAAATGAAGAATTCTAAAAAAAATAAACCTTTAAGCGGACTTTATGAAGAGTCTATTCTTCTATTTTCTCACGTGTTTTCAGTCCTTTTTTTAAATAACGATGATAATATCGATTCTATTTTCTATCGATGATGAGAAAAATGGAAGAAGAAGAACCGGTCTCGTTTTTTCCATCAGTGAGAATTAAAAAGCTTAGGTTTTCATTATCAGTAAATGAAAGATAAGGCTTTTGGCAATTCAAAATGTTTTCCGAAAAAGCACTCGAATTATATTTCTAATTAACTTTAGAAAGCTTAAATTAAAATTTTCTTCCAAAAATTCATAAATAAATTCTTTTCTTCTCTGCTCGAAGAAACTCTTTTTGGATAATGCCGTTATGTTCTGTCTCCGTTCCTCTCTCTGAATGAAATTAAAGATATGGCGAGCTTTTCTTTTTACGCAAATGAAGAGTTCTTCTTTTGTGTAATAAGATAACAAAGAAATATGATAGTTAACAAAAATAATGATAGACAAACTCATTCATTTGGAGTTAAATATTTTCCAACTTCGCCCGATATTAACTATTTATTCCTTTTAAGAAAGCACACAAAAAAAAAAATATTTAAAAAGAAAGAAGCAGAAAAGATGTATTCTCGAATTCCACAATAGATAAAAAAAATGAAGATATAATTATTACATTCAAAAGAAATATAAAACCATTGTTAGAAAACTAATCATAATTTTAAAAGGAATTTTTTTGTTTTTCATTTTAGCCCTCCTTATTTACTATATTAATTAAAGAATCTTCTTAAAAATCTTTAACGAAAATTTAATTTTACAGTAGAAATATTAGATGAAAATAATCAAAATAATTTGCATTTAGTTAATATTGTGGCAATCCTAATTTTTTGAAGCAGATTACTGTAGATTTTAAGCAAATAGTTGCAATTGTAATTTAATTTATTGCGTCTAATAAAAAAAAAAACCTGAAATATAATACTAAGTTAAATTTATATAAGTTAAAAGTCAAATAAAGAATATTTCGGTGGTTTTAAATACCTTTGTCATTTACCACTAAATTTTTTTGAGACTACACGTTGTTACTGAATTGTCTGCATTGGTATTATGGATTTATTTGCTTATTGCAGATTTTTCGTTACCATTCATGGCAAAGACATATATACTTTCGATTCAGTATCATTTCTTTTAAGAGAACTCATGTACTGCCCTTCTGTTTGTTCCATACCAACATGGAGATTTTATCGTCAGGTATAAACGTGTTGATTCTTTTAGTGGAATATAGGTGGAAAAAAATGTCCTACACATATGCCATGTTGAGACTACACATATGCTACCGAATGTTTTTCATTCCCATTTCTGTATTTATTGGCTTATTGTACATTAATCGTTACCATTCAAGGCAAAAACATATATATACTTCTAATTCAGCATCATTTCTTTTAAGAAACCTCATGCAGTACCTTGCTTTGGATTCTATGCCAACATGGAAAATGTTATCGTCATATATAAACATGTTGAAATTAGGCCTCACTGTTATTTATAGGAAGGTGTGTCGTTGATGTTAACTTTCTAGATGTTAACACTGGAGTTTATTTAAAGCTATGATAACAAAAGAGAACAACGATTTAATAGTAAATTAGCAAACCAGATTTATTCAAGATTTGACGCATGAGAACATAACTGAAAAAAAATGTTCTTAATAGTCAAAAGGGGGAACATAATCCTTGTTCTCCTCTTTAATCAAAGAAGCGAGGTTTGAGAGTTTTGTTTATTTCTCTTTTCTGTAAAAATAAACTTGATTTTAAAACAAAATCTTTTCTTGCTTCCTGTAAATGTTCATCAGACTAGATAATAGCATGCTATTTCCGGAATGTTTTCCAATTAAGAGTGTCTGAGAAATGTTTAAAACAAATTTTCAAGTAGTGCATTTTAAAAACTGAATATATAAGGGTAACGACAGAAAAATTCTTTGTATGTATATTGCCTACGACGTGCAAAACGTTGAAAAAAAAAGCCACGAAATTACTACAACTCTGACGTTAAAAGTTTTTCTCCACCATTTCAGGTTACTTTGTTTGCATATAAGCTTTTTCTTCACGCTGCCTTACATCACGATGAAAAAAAGAAAAAAAAAATGCCAATAAAATTGAAATCTTCAAAACTATCCTTTGAAAACTGGAATGCGTATACTTTTACATGGTAAGAATTTTAAGGGGAAAAAAAAAAGGTTTTTCTCGATAGGAGAAAACAAACTTAAAAAATTCTTTAAGAAAAAGTTTAAGAATTATGAAAAAAAAGCTTTAAGGGGACTTTAAGAAGAGTCTGTTCTTCTATTTTCTCACTTTTCCTTTTCAGTCACTTTTTTAAATAACAATGATAATAACGATTCTATTTTCTATCGATAAGAAGAAAATGGAAGAAGAAGAATGGGTCTCGATTTTCCATCAGTGAGAATTAAAAGTTTGGGTTTTCCATCATCAGTAAATGAAAGATAAGGCTTTTAGCAATTCAAAATATTTTCCGAAAAGTACTGAATTATATTTCTAATTAACTTTAGAAAGCTTAAATTAAAATTTTCTTCCAAAATTCATAACTAAATCCTTTCTTTTCTCTGCTCCAAGAAACTCCTTTTTGGATAATGCCGTTATGTTGTGTCTCCGTTCCTCTCTCTGAATGAAATTAAAGATATGGCAAGCTTTTCATTTCACGCAAATGAAGAGTTCCTTCTTCCATTGTATAATAAGATAACAAAGAAATCTGATAACAAAAAATAAGGATACACAAACTCATTCATCTGGAGTTAAATATTTTCCAACTTGGACCATTATTAACTATTTATTCCTTTTAAGAATGTAAGATTAAAAAAAAATATATTAAAAAAAAAGAAAAATGTATTCTTGAATTTCACAATAGTAGATAAAAAAAATGTAGATATAATTAGGAAATTCAAAAGAAATATAAAACCATTGTAAAAGATTTCTAAGCATAATTTTAAAGCATTTTTTTTTATATTAGCTTCCTTATTTACAATATTAATTAAAGTATATTCTTGAAGCTCTTTAACGACGATTTAATTTTACTGTAGAATTATTAGATGAAAATAATCAAAATAATTCGCATTTAGATAATGTTGTGGCAATCATAATTTTTGAAGTAGAATACTGTAGATTTTAAGCAAACAGGTGCAATTTTAATTTAATTTATTACATCTAATAAAAAAAAAAAAAGGAACTGGAATATAATAGTAAGCGATCATTAAATTTCTGAAAATTAAAGTCAAATAAAGAATATTTCATAGGGTTTAAATACCAGGAAATTTAACATTTTGTCGTTAATCACTAAAATTTGTTGTGACGACAGATATACTACAAAAATTGTTTTCGTTGCCATCCCTGGATATACTGGCTTAGCGCAGATTTATCTTTTCCATTCAAGAAAAAGACATAGACACTTTCTCTGACAAAAGAAAACATCTTCTGCCAGTAGGTAGACGGCCATGGTCCAGCATAGACTATAGTGTCAGAGAGTTTTATATAAAATTTATAATTGAACGCAGCTGTTTAAATCAAGTTATTGATTGGATACATAAAAGTAGATTTCAATAAGAAAATACAGAAATTAACAGCCTTCTAATTGAGAGTTTTAAGTTTTTAAATTAAAGATTGACCTCGTATTTAGAGAATTGGTTAGATCCCCCAGGCTCTTAGGTTGAAATTTCACAAGCACACCATATTTTGATGGCCGAGTGACTTGCGCTCTGGGCCTTGGTGTCACGGTGCTATAGATGCCAGTATTGGTTTGGAATCAACTTTCAATCGCATGTGCAACCAAATATGGGTATAATTTTAAAAAATCCAAATCTTTTCATGCATCCTGTGAATGTTCATCAGACTACATAACTGTATGTTATTTCCAGAATGTTATCCAATTAAGAGTGTCTGAGAAATGTTTAAAACAGATTTTCAGGTAGAGCATTTTAAAAACTGAATTTAAATATAACGATGGAAAAATTCTTTGCATATATAATGCCTACGACGGGTAGTGCAAATGTAGGAAAAAACACGAAGTTACTACAACTATGACGTTAAAAGTTTTTCTCAGCCGTTTCAGTTTACTTTGTTGGCATATAAGCTTTTTCTTCACGCTTTCTTACATCCCGATGAAAAAAAGAAAAAAAAAAAATGCCAACAAAATTGAAATCTTCCAAACTATCCTTTGAAAAACTGCAATGCGTGTAATTTGACATGGTAAGAATTTTCAGGGGAAAAAAATTTTTTTCTTGATAAGAGAAAACAAACTTGGAAAAAAAAATCTTAAAAAAAAAAAAAAAAAATTTTGAAGAATTACAAAAAACACTTTAAACGGACTTTAAGAAGAGTCTATTCTTTATTTTCACACTTTTTCAGTCCTTTTTTTAAATAACGATGACAATATCGATTCTATTTTCTATCGATGAACAGAAAATGGAAGAAGAAGAACCGGTCTCGTTTTTCCATCAGTGAGAAATAAAAAGTTTGGGTTTTTCATCATCAGTAAATGAAAGATAAGGCTTTTGGCAATTCAAAATGTTTTCCGAAAAAGCACTCGAATTATATTTTTAATTAACTTTAGAAAGCTTAAATTAAAATTTTCTTCCAAAATTCATAAAATAAATCCTTTCTTCTCTGCTACAAGAACTGATTTTTTGGATAATGCCGTTATGTTCTGTCTCCGTTTCTCTCTGAATGAAATTAAAGATATGGCGAGCTTTTCATTTTACGCAAATGAAAAGATTCTTCTTCCATTGTATAATAAGATAACAAAGAAAGCTGATAGTCACCAAAAATAATGATAGACAAACTCAATCATTTGAGTTAAATATTTTCCAACTTGGTCCATTATTAACTATTTATTCTTTTTAATAAAATTAAAAAAAAAATACTTAAAAAAAAGAAAAAAGATGTATTCTTGAATTTCCCAATAGATAAAAAAAATGAAGATGTAATCAAGAAATTCAAAAGAAATATAAAACCCTTGTTAAGAATTCTGAGCATAATTTTAAAATGAATTTTTTTGTTTCATATTAGGCCCCTTATTTACAATATTAATTAAAGAATCTTCTCAAAAAACTTTTATGATGATTTAATTTTACAGTATAAATATTAGATGAAAATAATAAAAATAATTCCCATTTATATAATGTTGTGGCAATGAAATTTTTGAAGCAGAATACTGTAGATTTTAAATAAAAACAGTTGCAGTTTTCTTTTAATTTATTACATCTAATAAAAAAAAAATGAAACGGTAATATAATAATAAGCAATCATTAAAATTTCTGAATTGTTTCTGTTGCTACTCTTGGATTTTTTGCCTTATTACAGATTTATCTTTACCATTCAAGGAAAAGAGATAGGCACTTTCACTAACGAAATAAAAGTCTCCTGTTTTGAATTCTGGCAGTAGGTAAACGACCATGGTCCAGTATGGACTGCAGTGACAGGGAGTTAGTTGGTTTTATATATAATTTATATAATTGAATGCAGCTGTTTAAATAAAATTTATTGCTTGAATTCATAAAATATACTTCAATATAAAATGCAGAAATAAACAGCTTTATAAATTAGGATTTTTTACTTTTCTAATTGAAGATTGACCATCTTTTTAAGAGCTTTGGTTCTTAGGAAGAGAAGATCTAGGTGAGAGGCTCTCACTTACAATGTGGCTCTTAATTTGCAATTTGACAAGCAAACCATATCTGTATCAAAAACGGGTATCTTAATTATGTAGACTGAAAGGTCTAACTGTTATTTATTGGAAGGTGTGTCATTGATGTTTACTTTCTAGATGCTATCACTGAAGTTATTTATTGTAAGCTATCATCGCACCAGGGACCAGCGATGAAATAGTAAATTAGCTTAGCGGATTTATTCACGATATGATGCAGGTATTCAAAATATGATACATGTTAACTTTCTAGATGCTACCACTGGTTCTTTCTAGATGGTTATTTAGATGGTTTTCTAGATGGCTAACGTTCTAGATGGTTATTTATTTCAAGCTATGATAGCACCAGGGACTAGCAATGAAATCGTAAATTAGCTTTATTACTCAAGATGTTATGAATGAATTCAAGATTTGATACATGTTAACTTTCTAAATGCTACTACTGGGGTTGTTTATTTCAAGCTCTGACAGCACCAGGGACCAACGATGAAATAGTAAAATGACTTACGGGATTTATTCACGATTTGACGCATGGGAACGTAAAAGGAAAAAAAATCTTCTTAATAGTCAAAAGTTGGAATATAATCCCTGTTCTCCCCTTTAATCGAAGGAGTGAAGCTTGATGTTTTTGTTTCTTTGTGTTTACTGCAAAAATAAATTTAATTTTAAAGCAAAATCTTTTCATGCTTCCTGTGAATGTTCATCAGACTAGATCATTGCATGTTATTTCCAGAATGTTTTCCTATTAAGGGTGTCTCAGAAATGTTTAAAACAGATTTTCGGGTACTGCATTTTAAAACGGAATTTAAATATAACGATGGAAAAATTTCTTCATATGTATATGGCCTACGAAGTGCAAACGTATGACGTTAACTTGACGTTTTAACTATGACGTTAAAAGTTTTTCTCAGACATTTCAGTTTACTTTATTTGCATATAAGCTTTTTTTCACGCTTTCTTACATCACGATGAAGAAAAAGAAAAAAAAAATGACAATAAAATGGAAATCCTCAAAACTATCCTTTGGAAAAACTGGAATGCGTGTACTTTTTACATGGTAAGAATTTTAAGGGAAAAAAATTTTTCTTGATAAGAGAAAAAAAACTTGAAAAACAAATCTTTAAAAAAAAATAGAAGAATTATAAAAAAAGCTTTAAGCGGACTTTAAGAAGAGTCTATTCTTCTAGTTTTTCAGTCCTTTTTTAAAATAACGATGATAATATCGATTCTATTTTTATCGATGATGAGAAAATGGAAGAAGAAGAACCGGTCTCGTTTTCCATCAGTGAGAATTAAAAAGTTTAGGTTTTTCATCATCAGTAAATGAAAGATAAAGGCTTTTGGCAATTCAAAATGGTTTCCGAAAAAGCACTCGAATTATATTTCTAATTAACTTTAGAAAGCTTAAATTAAAATGTTCTTCCAAAATTCATAAATAAATCCTTTCTTCTCTGCTCCAAGAAACTCCTTTTTGGATAATGCCGTTATGTTCTGTCTCCGTTCCTCTCTGAATGAAATTAAAGATATGGCGAGCTTTTCATTTTACGCAAATGAAGAGTTTTTCTTCCATTGTATAATAAGTTAACAAAGAAATCTGATAGTCAACAAAAATAATGATAGACAAACTCATTCATTTGAGTTAAATATTTTCCAACTTCGTCCATTATTAACTATTTATTCCTTTTAAGAAAGTAAAATAAAAAATATTTAAAAAAAAAGTGGAAGAAAAGATGCATTCTTAAATTTCACAATAGATAAAAAAAAATGAAGATATAATTAGGAAATTCAAAAGAAATATAAAACCATTGTTAAAGAATTCTAAGCATAATTTTAAAATAATTTTTTTTTGTTTCATATTAGTACCCTTATTTACAATATTAATTAAAGAATCTTCTCAAAAATCTTTAACGATGATTTAATTTTATGGTAGAAATATTAGATGAAAATATTCACAATAATAATTTACATTTCGATAAAGTTGTGGCATTCTTTGTTTTTAAAGTAGAATACTGTAGATTTTAAGTAAACAGTTACGGTTTTTAATTTAATTTATTGCATCTAACAAAAGGAAACCTGAAATGTAATACTAAACTATCATTAAATTTATGTAAGTTTAAGTCGAATAAAAAATATTTCGTTGGTTTTCAATAGCTTTTGTCATTTACCATTAAATTTTGTTGAGACAACAGATATGCTACTGAATTCTTTGTATTATCACTACTAGATTCATTGTTTTACTGCAGATGTATTGTTATTATTCATGGCAAAGATAAAGACACATGATTCAGTATCATTTCTTTTAAGAAACCTCACGTACTACCCGTCTATAGATTCTATGCTAAAATGGAAATCTTTATCGGCATGTATAAACATGTTGATTTTTTTTAGTGGAAAATTGTCAGAAAGTAATATACTACACATATGCTGTGTTGAGACTGCGCAAATACTATGTTGAGACTACACATATTCTACGTTCAGACTACACATATGCTATGTTGAGATTATACATATGCTACAGAATTGTTTTCGTTGCCATTCCTGTATTTATTGGCTTATTGCAGATTTATCGTTACCATTCAAGGAGAAGACATATAAACTTGAGCCTGAAAGGCCGAGTGTCTAGCGATCTGGCAGTCGGTACCCTCAAGTTTCGGGTTCGAGTCCCGGCGGAACCATGGATGTTTGTAGCGGTTCGAATCATCTTTAAGCCGTAGGTCCCGGTCTCCTATGACTGTAAGAGCGTCACGGTGCCAAATTCAGGCTTCTACCTACGGGTGCTCCATCAGAACAGAAGAAAAATTCTTCACATGTATATTGCCTGACTATAACTATGACGTTAAAAAGTTTTTTCCCAGCCATTTCAGTTTACTTTGTTTGCATATAAGCGTTTTCTTCACGATTCAGAAGAAAAAAATGCCAATAAAATTGAAATTTTCAAAAGTGTCCTTTGGAAAAACTGGAATGCGTGTACTTTTACATGGTAAGAATTTCAAGGAAAAAAATTTTTCTTGATCAGAGAAAACAAATGTGCAAGAAAAAATTTTTAAAAGAAAGTTAAGAATTATAAAAAAAAAAAAAAAAAAAAAGGTTTAAGCGGATTTTAAAAAGAGTTCTATTCTTCTATTTTCTCACTTTTTTTTTAAATAACGATGATATAGATTCTATTTTCTATCGATGATGAGAAAATGGAAATAGAAGAACCGGCCTCGTTTTTCCATCAGTGAGAATTAAAAAGTTTTGGGTTTTCATCATCAGTAAATGAAAGATAAGGCTTTAGGCAATTCAAAAAATGTTTTCCGAAAAAGCACTCGAATTATATTTCTAATTAACTTTAGAAAGCTTAAATTAAAACATTCTTCCAAAATTCATAAATATATCCTTTCTTCTCTGCGCCAAGAAACTCCTTTTTGGATAATGCCGTTATGTTCTGTCTACGTTCCTCTCTGCCTGAATGAAATTAAAGATATGGCGAGCTTTTCATTTCACGCAAATGAAGAGTTCTTCCCATTGTATAAATAAGATAACAAAGAAATCTGATAGTCAATAAAAATAAGGATAGACAAACTCATTCATTTTGAGTTAAATATTTTCCAACTTCGTTCATTATTAAATATTTATTCCTTTTAAGAAAAGTAGAAAAAAAAATATTTAAAAAAAAGGATGATGTAAAATTTCTTCATAGATAAAAAAATGAATATATAATTAAGAAATTCAAAAGAAATATAAAACGATTGTTAAAAGAATTCTAAGCAAAATCTGAATTTTTTTTTGTTTCATATTAACCACCTTATTTACAATATTAATTAAAGAATCTTCTCAAAAATCTTTGATGATGATTTAATTTACAGTAAAGCTAACTAAACCAATCAATATAATTTTCATTTAGATAACGTTGTGGTAATCTTAATTTTTGAAGTAGAATACTGCAGATTGCAAGCAAACAGTTACAGTTTTCAATTTAATTTATTTCATCTAATTAAAATACCATAAAATATAATTCTAAACAGCCATTAGAACTTTCTCAACAATCTTTAACGATGATTTAATTTTTACATTAGAAATATTAGATAAAAATAATCAAAATAATTTGCATTTAGATAATGCTGTGGCAATCCTAATTGTTGAAGTAAAACACTGTAGATTTTGAGCAAACATTTGCAATTTGAATTTAATTTATTACATCTAATAAAGGAAAAGAAACGGGAATATAATACTATCATTAAAGTTTTGTAAGTTAAAGTCAAGTAAAGAATATTTCATAGGTTTCAAATACCAGGAAATTTAATATTTTGTTATTTATCACTAAAATTTATTGTGACTGCAGATATACCACAGAATTGTTTTAGTTGCCAATTTAATTGCTTATTGCAGATTTATCTTTTCCAATCAAGAAAAGACATAGACACTTTCTCTGACGAAAAGAAAACGTCTTCTGTTTCGAATTGTGCCAGCAGATAGATGGCCATGGTCCAACATAGACTATAGTACTAGAATTTGTTAGTTTTTATAAAATTTATAATTGAACGGAGCTGTTTAAATAGTTATTCATTGATTCAGGAAAAATTGACTTCATTAAAAAAATACAGAAATAAACATCTTTTTAATTATAATTTTTTTTACTTTTTAATTGAATATTAACCCCGTATTAAGAGCTTTGGATCTTAGTTGTCTTATGAAGAGAGGTTCTTCTTGAAAGCGTCTCACTTCCAGTGAGGCTCTTAGTTTAAAATTTGAGAAACAACCATGTATGTACCAAATATGGGCATAATAAATCTGTATACCGAAAAGTCTCGCTGTCATCTATATAAAATTATGGCGTTGTTGTTAATTTTCTAGATGCTACCACTGGGGATATTCATTTAAAGATATGATAACACCAGGAACCAACGATTAAATAGTAAATTATCTTACCGATTTATTTTAAGATTTGATGCATGCGAACGTGAATGAAAAAAGTTCTTAATAGTCAAAAGTTGGAACATAATTTCTTGTTTTCCCCTTTTAATCAAAGAAGCGAAAGTTGAGGTTTTTGTTTCTTTCCGTTTTCTGCAAAAATAAACTTTAATTTTAAATCAAAATCTTTTCATGCTTCCTATGAATGTTCATCAGACTAGATAGTTGCATGTTTATTCACAGAATGTTTAATTAAGTTTGTCTGAGAAATGTTTAAAACAGATTTTCAGGTAGTGCATTTTAAAACTGAATTTAAAGATGACTATGGAATTCTTTTTGCATGTATATTGCCTACAAAAAAAAAAAAAAAAAAAAAAAAGAACCGTGGTTACAACTATGACGTTAAAAGTTTTTTCTCACTCATTTCAGTTTACTTTTTGTTTGTACATAAGCTTTTTCTTCATGCTTTCTTACATCTCGATGAAAAAAAAAAAGAAAAGAAAGAAATGTCAATAAAATTTAAATCTTCAAAACTATCCTTTGGAAAAACTGGAATGCGTGTACTTTTACATCGTAAGAATTTTAAGGGAAAATTTTTTTTTCTTGACAAGAGAAAACGAACTTGAAAAAAAAATCTTAAAAAAAAAGTTGAAGAATTATAAAAAAAAAAAGCTTTTAAGCGGACTTTAAGAAGAGTCTATTCTTTTATTTTCTCACATTTTCAGACCTTTTAAAATAAATCTGATAATATCGATTCTATTTTCTATCGATGATGAGAAAATGGAAAAAGAAGAGCCGTTCTCGTTTTCCATCAGTGAGAATTAAAAAGTTTGGCTTTTCATCATCAGTAAATGAAAGAAAAGGCTTTTGTCAATTCAAAATGTTTTTCAAAAAGCACACGAATTATATTTCTAATTAAGTATAGAAAGCTTAAATTAAACTTTTCTTCAAAATTCATAAATAAATCCTTTCTTCTCTGCTCCAAATAACTCCTTTTTTGGATAATGCCGCTATGCTCTGTCTCCGTTCCTCTCTCTGAATGAAATTAAAGATATGGCGAGCTTTTCATTTTACGCAAATGAAGAGTTCCTTCTTCCATTGCATAAAAAAGATAACAAAAGAAATCTGATAGTCAACCAAAATAATGATGGACAAACTCATTCATTTGGAGCTAACTATTTTCCAACTCTGTCCATTATTAACTATTTATTTCTTTAAGAAAATAGAAAAAAATTTCAAAAAAAGAAAAGAGGAAGAAAAGACTTCTTGAATTTCACAATAGATAAAAGAAATGAAGATATAATTAGGAAATTGAAAAGAAATATAAATCCATTGTTAAAGAATTCTAAGCATAATTTTTAAAATAATTTTTTTGTTTCATATTAGCCCCCTTATTTACAATATTAATTAAATAATCTTCTCAAAAACCTTTAAAGATGATTTAATTTTATAGCAGAAACATTAGATGAAAATAATCAAAATAATTTGGATTTAAATAATGTTTTTGGCAATCCTAATTTTTAAGTAGAATAGTGTAGATTTTAAGCAAACATTTGCAATTTTAATACAATTTATTACATCTAATAAAAAAAGAAACGGGAATATAATGCTAAACAATCATTAAATTTGTGAAAATTAAATTCAAATAAAGAATGTTTCATAATGTGTAAATACCAGCAAATTTAATACAAAATTGTGTTAATTGTGTTTAACGCAGGATTTTTTGTTGTGACTACAGATATGACAGAAAATTGTTTCCGTTGCCCCTTTTGGATTTTTGGTATATTGCAGATTTATCTTTACCATTCAAGGAAAAGAGATAGACACTTTCACTGACAAAACAAAACATCTTCTTTTTCGAATTCTGCTATTAGGTAGATGGCCATGATCACTGAAGTTATTTATTGTAAGCTATCATAGCACCAGGTGCCCGCGATGAAATAGCAAATTAGCTTAGCGGATTTATTCACGATATGATGCAGGTATTCAAAATATGATACATGTTAACTTTCTAGATGCTACTACTGGGGTTGTTTATTTCAAGCTATGACCGCACCAGGGACCGACGATGAAATAGTAAAAATAACTTACGGCATTTATTCAAGATGTGACGCGTGGGAACGTAAAGGGGAAAAAAATCTTCTTAATAGTCAAAAGTTGGAACATAATCTCTGTTCTTCCCTTTAATCGAAGTAGTGAAGCTTGAGGTTTTTGTTTCTTTGTGTTTACTACAAAAATAAACTTAATTTTAAAGCAAAATCTTTTCATGCTTCCTGTGAATGTTCATCAGACTTGATCATTGCATGTTATTTCCAGAATGTTTTCCAATTAAGGGTGTCTGAGAAATGTTTAAAAAACAGATTTTCGGGTACTGCATTTTAAAACAGAATTTAAATATAACGATGGAAAAATTCTTCGTATGTATATTGCCTACGAAGTGCAAACGTAGGAAAAAGCGAAGTTACTACAACTATGACGTTAAAAGTTTTTGTCAGACATTTCAGTTTTTACTTTATTTGCATATAAGCTTTTTTTCACGCTTTCTTACATCACGATGAAGAAAAAGAAAAAAAATGCCAATAAAAAAAATCCTCAAAACTATCCTTTGGAAAAATTGGAATGCGTGTACTTTTACATGGTAAGAATTTTAAGGGAAAAAAAAAAAAATTTTCTTGATAAGAGAAAACAAACTTGAAAAAACAAATCTTTAAAAAAAGTAGAAGAATTATAAAAAAAAAGCTTTAAGCGGACTTTACGAAGAGTCTATTCTTCTAGTTTTTCAGTCCTTTTTTAAAATAACGATGATAATATCGATTTTATTTTTATCGATGATGAGAAAATGGAAGAAGAAGAACCGGTCTCGTTTTTCCATCAGTAAGAATTAAAAAGTTTGGGTTTTCATCATCAGTAAATGAAAGATAAAGCTTTTGGCAATTCAAAATGTTAACGGAAAAAGCACTCGAATTATATTTCTAATTAACTTTAGCAAGCTTAAATTAAAATTTTCTTCTAAAATTCATAAATAAATCCATCTTCTCTGCTCAAGAAACTCCTTTTTTGGATAATGCCGTTATGTTCTGTCTGCGTTCCTCTCTCTCTGAATGAAATTAAAGATATGGCGAGCTTTTCATTTTACGCAAATGAAGAGTTTCTTCTTCCATTGTATAATAAGATAACAAAGAAATCTGATAGTCAACAAAAATAATGACAGGCAAACTCATTCATTTCGAGTTAAATATTTTCCAACTTGGTCCATTATTAACTAGTTATTCTTTTTAACAACGTAAAAAAAAAAAAAATATTAAAAAAATGAGAAAGAAAAGATGTATTCTTGAATTTCACAACAGATAAAAAAATGAAGATATAATTAGGAAATTCAATAGAAATATAAAACCATTGTTAAAGAATTCTAATCATAATTTTAAAATAATTTTTTTTTTTGTTTCATATTAGTCCCCTTATTTACAATATTAATTAAAGAATCTTCTCAAAAATCTTTAACGATGATTTAATTTTACAGTAGAAATATTAGATGAAAATATTCACAATAATAATTTACATTTCGATAATGTTGTGGCATTCTTTGTTTTTAAAGTAGAATACTTTAGATTTTAAGTAAACAGTTACGGTTTTAATTTAATTTATTGCATCTAACAAAAGGAAACCTGAAATGTAATACTAAACTACCATTAAATTTATGTAAGTTTAAGTCGAATAAAAAATATTTCGTTGGTTTTCAATAGCTTTTGTCATTTACCATTAAATTTTGTTGAGGCAACAGATATGCTACTGAATTCTTTGTATTATCACTACTAGATTCATTGTTTTACTGCAGATGTATTGTTATTATTCATGGCAAAGATAAAGACACACGATTCAGTATCATTTCTTTTTAAGAAACCTCACGTACTACCCGTCTATAGATTCTATGCTAAAATGGAAATCTTTATCGGCATGTATAAACATGTTGATTTTTTTTAGTGGAAAATTGGCAGAAAGTAATATACTACACATATGCTATGTTGAGACTGCGCAAATACTATGTTGAGACTACACATATTCTATGTTCAGACTACACATATGCTATGTTGAGATTATACATATGCTACAGAATTGTTTCCGTTGCCATTCCTTTATTTATTGGCTTATTGCAGATTTATCGTTACCATTCAAGGAGAAGACATATAAACTTGGCCTGAAAGGCCAAGTGTCTAGCGATCTGGCAGTCGGTGCCTCAGGTTTCGGGTTCGAGTCCCGGCGGAACCATGGATGTTTGTAGTGGTCGGAATCATCTTTAAGCCTTAGGTCCCGGTCTCCTATGACTGTAAGAGCGTCACGGTGCCAAAGTCAGACTCCTACCTACGGGTGCTCCATCAGAACAGAAGAAAACTTCTTCGCATGTATATTGCCAACGACTATAACTATGACGTTAAAAGTTTTTTTCCCGGTCATTTCAGTTTACTTTGTTTGTATATAAGCGTTTTCTTCACGTTTTCTTACATCACGATTCAGAAGAAGAAAAAAATGCCAATAAAATTGAAATTTTCAAAAAGTGTCCTTTGGAAAAACTGAAATGCGTGTACTTTTACACGGTAAGAATTTTAAGAAAAAAAAATTTTTCTTGATAAGAGAAAACAAACTTGCAAGAAAAAAAATTTTTAAAAGAAAGTTAAGAATTATAAAAAAAAAAAAAAAAGGTTTAAGCGGATTTTAAAACGAGTCTATTCTTCTATTTTCTCACTTTTTTTTCAGTCACTTTTTTAAATAACGATGATAATATCGATTCTGTTTTCTACCGATGATGAGAAAATGGAAGTAGAACAGGTCTTGTTTTTCCATCAGTGAGAATTAAAAAGTTTGGGTTTTTCATCATCAGTAAATAAAGATAAGGCTAAAGATGAGGCTTTTGGCAATTCAAAATGGTTTCCGGAAAAGCACTCGAATTATATTTCTAATTAACTTTAGAAAGCTTAAATTAAAATGTTCTTCCAAAAATTCATAAATACATCCTTTCTTCTCTGCTCCAAGAAACTCCTTTTGGATAATGCCGTTATATATTCTGTCTTCGTTCCTCTCTGAATGAAATTAAAGAATATGGCGAGCTTTTCATTTTACGCAAATGAAGAGTTTTCTTCCATTGTATAATAAGTTAACAAAGAAATCTGATAGTCAACAAAAATAATGATAGACAGAATCATTCATTTGGAGTTAAATATTTTCCAACTTCGTCTATTATTAACTATTTATTCCTTTTAAGAAAGTAAAATAAAAAAAATATTTAAAAAAGAGGAAGAAAAGATGTATTCTTGAATTTCACAATAGACAAAAATGAAGATATAATTAGGAAATTCAAAAGAAATATAAAAAATTGTTAAAGAATTCTAAGCATAAATCTGAATTTTTTTTTTGTTTCATATTAACCCCTTATTTACAAAATTAATTAAAGAACTTTCTCAACAATCTTTAACGATGATTTAATTTTACGTTAGAAATATTAGATAAAAATAATCAAAATAATTTGCATTTAGATAATGCTGTGGCAATCCTAATTTTTGAAGTAGATTACTGTAGATTTTAAGCAAACAGTTGCAATTTTTATTTAATTTATTACATCTAATAAAGGAAAAGAAACAGGAATATAATACTACCATTAGAGTTTTGTAAGTTAAAGTGAAATGAAGAATATTTCAATGGTTTTCAATACATTTTGTCAATTACCACTAATAATTTGTTGAGATTACACGTATATTACTGAATTGTTTTTCATTGCTATTCCTGGATTTAGTGGCTTATTGCAGATATTAAGTTACCATTCATGACAAAGACACACATACACTTTCGATTCAGTATCATTTCTTTTAATATATCTCATGTACTGCCCTTCTGGGGGATTCCATACCAACATGGAGATTTTATCGTCATATATAAACATGTTGTTGATTTTCTTTTCATTATATAGATATTGGTGAAAAATAAGTGGAAAGAAATATACTGCACATAGGCCATGATGAGACAACTCATATGCTACCGCTTTTTTTTCATTCCCATTTTTGTATTTATAGGCTTATTGTAAAAAATCTTTACTATGAAGGCAAAAACATATACACTTCTAATTCAGCATCATTTCATTTAAGAAATCTTCTGCATTACCATTCTTTGTATTCTATGCCAGCATGCAAAATGTTGTCGTCGTATAAAAACACGTTGAAGTTAAGCCGCATTGTTATTTATATGAAGGTGTGTCGTTGATGTTAACTTTCTAGATGCTACCATTGGTGTTGTTTATTTAAAGCTACGGTAGCACCAGTGAACAACGATTAAATAGTAAATTAGCTAACCGGATGTATTCAAGATTTGACATATGGAAACGTACACGAAAAAAAATTTCTTAATAGTCAAAACGTGGATTATAAATCCTTGCTCTCTCCGTTATACATGAATAAAAAAATAGTATATTCTTCTATTTTCTCATCTTTTTTTCAGTCTCTTTTTTAAAATAACGTTGATAATATCGATTCTACTTTCTATCGATGATGAGAAAATGGAAGGAGAAGAACCGGTCTCGTTTTTCCATCAGTGAGAATTTAAAAATGTTTGGGTTTTCATCAAGCAAATGAAAGATAAGGCTTTTGGCAATTCAAAATGGTTTCCGAAAAAGCACTCGAATTATATTTCTAATTAACTTTAGAAAGCTTAAATTAAAATTTTCTTCAAAAATTCATAAATACATCCTTTCTTCTCTGCTCCAAGAAACTCCTTTTGGATAACGTCGTTATGTTCTGTCTCCGTTCCTCTCTGAAAGAAATTAAAGATATGGCGAGCTTTTCATTTTACGCAAATGAAGAGTTTTTCTTCCATTGTATAATAACAAAGAAATCTGATAGTCAACAAAAATAATGATAGACAAACTCATTCATTTGGAGTTAAATATTTTCCAACTTTGTCCATTATTAACTATTTATTTCTTTTAAGAAAGTAAAAAAAATATATTTAAAAAAAGAAAGAATTGAATTTCACAATAGAAAAAAAAAAATGAATATATATAATTAGAAATTTCAAAAGAAATATAAAACCATTGTTAAAGAATTCTAAGCATAATTTTAAATTGAATTTTTTTTTTTTTCATATTAGCCCCTTATTTGCAATATTGATTAAAGAATCTTCACAAAATTCTTTAAAGATGATTTAATTTTACAGTAGAAACATTAGACGAAAATAATTAAAAATAATTCACATTTAGATAATGTTGTGGCAATCCTAATTTTGAAGCAGAATACTATAGATTTTAAGCAAACATTTGCAATTTGAATTTAATTTATTACATCTAATAAAGGAAAAGAAACGGGAATATAATACTATCATTAAAGTTTTGTAAGTTAAGGACAAGTAAAAAAGAATATTTCATAGGTTACAAATACCAGGAAATTTAACATTTTTATTTATCACTAAAATTTATTGTGACTGCAGATATACTACAGAATTGTTTTCGTTGCCAATTTATTGGCTTATTGCAGATTTATCTTTTCCAATCAAGGAAAAGACATAGACACTTTCTCTGACGAAAGAAAACGTCTTCTGTTTCGAATTGTGCGAGCAGATAGATGGCCATGGTCCAACATAGACTATATTACCAGGGAATTTGTTAGTTTTATATAAAATTTATAATTGAACGGAGCTGTTTAAATAAAGTTACTCATTGGATTCTTGAAATTGACTTCATTAAAAAATACAGAAATAAACAACTTTATAATTATAAATTTTTAATTTTCTAATTGAATATTGACCCCGCATTAAGAGCTTTGGATCTTAATGGTCTTATGAAGAGAGGTTCTTATTGAAAGCGTCTCACTTCAAATGAGGCTCTTAGTTTAAAATTTGAGAAACAAACTATGTATGTACCAAATATGGGCATAATAAATCTGTATACCGAAAAGTCTCACTGTTATCTATATAAAATTATGGCGTTGTTGTTAATTTTCTAGATGCTACCACTGGGGATGTTCATTTAAAGATATGATAACACCTGGAACCAACGATTAAATAGTAAATTATCTTACCGGATTTATTTATGATTTGATGCATGAGAATGTAAATGAAAAAAATGTTCTTAATAGTCAAAAGTTGGAACTTAATCCTTGTTCTCCCTTTTAATCAAAGAAGCTAAGGTTGAGGTTTTTGTTTCTTTCCGTTTTCTGCAAAAATAAACTTAATTTTAAAAGCAAAAATCTTTTCATGCTTCCTGTGAATGTTCATCAGACTAGATAATTGCATGTTATTCACAGAATGTTTTCCAATTAAGAGTGTCTGAGAAATGTTTAAAACAGATTTTCAGGTAGTGCATCTTAAAACTGAATTTAAAGATGACTATGGAAATATTCTTTGCATGTATATTGCCTACAGAAAATAAAAAAAAAAATAAAAAAAAACGTGGTTAGTACAACTATGACGTTAAAAGTTTTTTCTCACTCATTTCAGTTTACTTTGTTTGTATATAATCTTTTTTCTTCGTGCTTTCTTACATCTCTCGATGAAAAAAAAAGAAATGTCAATAAAATTTAAATCTTCAAACCTATCCTTTGGAAAAACTGGAATGCGTGTACTTTTACATCGTAAAATTTTTAAGGGAAAAAATGTTTTTTTCTTGATAATAGAAAACGAACTTGAAAAAAATCTTTACAAAAAAAGTTGAAGAATTATAAAAACAAAAGCTTTAAGCGGACTTTGAGAAGTGTCTATTCTTTTATTTTTCTCACTTTTTTTCAGACATTTTTAAAATAACGCTGATAATATCGATTCTATTTTCTATCGATGATGAGAAAACGGAAGAAGAAGAACCGGTCTCGTTTTTTTCCATCAGTGAGAATTAAAAAATTTGGCTTTTCATCATCAGTAAATGAAAGAAAAGGATTTTGGTAATTCAAAATGTTTTTCAAAAAAGCACACAATTATATTTCTAATTAAGTATAGAAAGCTTAAATTAAAAATTTTCTTCCAAAATTCATAAATAAATCCTTTCTTCTCTGCGCCAAATAACTCCTTTTTTGGATAATGCCGCTATGTTCTGTCTCCGCTCCTCTCTCTGAATGAAATTAAAGATATGGCGAGCTTTTCATTTTACGCAAATGAAGAGTTCCTTCTTCCATTGTATAATAAGATAACAAAGAAATCTGATAGTCAGCAAAATAATGATAAACAAACTCATTCATTTGGATCTAACTATTTTCAGCTTGTCCATTATTAACTATTTATTCATTTAAGAAAATAGAAAAAAATTTCAAAAGAAAAGAGGAAGAAAAGACGTATTCTTGAATGTCACAATAGATAAAAGAAATGAAGACATAATTAGGAAATTGAAAAGAAATATAAATCCATTGTTAAAGAATTCTAAGCATAATTTTAAAATGATTTTTTGTTTCATATTAGCCCCCTTATTTACAATATTAATTAAAGAATCTTCTCAAAAACCTTTAACGATGATTTAATTTTACAGCAGTAACATTAGATGAAAATAATCAAAATAATTTGGTTTAAATAATATTGTGGCAAACCTAATTTTTAAGTAGAATAGTGTAGATTTTAAGCAAACATTTGCAATTTTAATTCAATTTATTACATCTAATAAAAAAGAAACGTAAATATAATGCTAAACAATCATTAAATTTCTGAAAATTAAATTCAAATAGAGAATGTTTCATAGGGTGTAAATACCAGCAAATTTAACACAAAATTGTGTTAATTGTGTTTAACACAGGAATTTTTGTTGTGACTACAGATATGACAGAAAATTGTTTCCGTTGCCCCTTTTGGATTTTTGGTATATTGCAGATTTATCTTTACCATTCAAGGAAAAGAGATAGACACTTTCACTGACAAAACAAAACATCTTCTTTATCGAATTCTGCTATTAGGTAGACGGCCATGATTCAGCACAGATTATAGTAAAAGGGAGTTAGTTAGTTTTATATAAAATTTTTAATTAAAAGCAGCTATTAAAGCTATTGCTGGGATTCATAAAATTGACTTCAGTAAAAATACAGAAATAAACAGCTTTCTAATTTTTGGATTTTTTCCTTTTATAATTGAATATTGACCCCGTAAATATTAGAGCCTTAGCTCTTAGTGGTTCTTATGAAAAGCGGTTCTTATTGAAAGCCTCCACTTCCAATAAGGCTGTTAGTTTAAAATTTGAGGAAGCAAACAATATATATGTACCAAACATGGTCATATTAAATCTGTATACCAAAAAGTCTTACTGTTATCTATATAAAAGACCGTTGATGTTAATTTTCTAGATGCTACCATTGGGTTGTTTATTAAAAACTATGTTAGCACAGGGACCAACGACGAAATGGCAAATTAGCTTACAAGATGGATTCAACTTTTTGTCGCATGGAAACGTACATGAAAAAATTACTTAATAATCAAAAGGTGGAACATAATCAATTTGTTCTCTCCTTTAAACAAAGAAGCAGAAGCTTGAAATTTTTGTTTCTTTCTGTGTTCTGCAAAAATAAACTTAATTTTAAAAGCAAAAATCTTTTCATGCTTCATGTGAATGTTCATCAGACTAGATAATTGCGTGTTATTTCAGAATGTTTTCCAATTAAGGTGTCTGAGAAATGTTTAAAACAGATTTTCAGAAGGTAGTGCATTTTAAAACTGAATTTAAAGATGACGGCGGAAAAATTCTTCGTATGTATATTGCCTAGGACGATACAAACGTAGGAAAAAAGCATGAAGTTACTACAAGTTTTCTCTCAGCCATTTCAGTTTACTTTGTTTGCATATAAGCTTTTTCTTCACGCTTTCTTACATCACGATGAAAAAATAAAAAAAAAAAATGCCAATAAAATTGAAATCTTCAAAACCCTCCTTGAAAAAACTGCAATGCGTGTACTTTTACATGGTAAAATTTTAAGGGGAAAAAAAATTTTTCTTTTTAAACAAACTTTCGGAAAAAAAAAATCTTTAAAAAAAAAAAGTTAATCATAAAAAAAAAAAAAAAGTTATAAATAAAAAAAAAAAAGCTTTAAGCGGACTTTAAGAAGAGTCTCTTCTTCTATTTTTCTCACTTTTTTTTTTTAAATAACGATGAGAATAGCGATTCTATTTTCTATTTATGATGAGAAAATGGAAGAAAAGAACGGTCTCGTTTTTTCATCAATGAGAATTAAAAGTTTGGGTTTTTCATCATCAAAAAATGAAAGATAAGGCTTTTGGCAATTCAAAATGTTTTCCAAAAAGCACTCGAATTATATTTCTAATTAACTTAGCAAAGCTTAAATTGGGAAATTTTTTCTTTTCCAAAATTCATAAATAATCCTTTCTTCTGCTCCAAGAAATTCTTGGATAATGCCGTTATGTTCTGTCTCTGTTCCCTCTGTATGAAATTAAAGATATGAGCTTTTCATTTTACGAATGAAGAAGTTCCTTCTCTTCCCATTGTATAATAAGATAAAAAACAAAGAACTGATAGTCAACAAAAAAAAAATAATGGATAGACAAACTCACTCATTTGGAGTTAAATATATTTCCAACTACGTCCATTATTAACTATTTATTCCTTTTTAAAATAAAAATACATTAAAAAGACAGGAAGAAAATGTATTCCCTTGAATTTCACAATAGATAAAAAAACAAAGATATGTAATTAAGAAATTCGGAAAGAAATATGAAAAAACCCTTGTTAAGAATTCTGAGCATAATTTTAAAATGAATTTTTTGTTTCATATTAGGCCCCTTATTTACAATATTAATTAAAGAATCTTCTCAAAAACTTTTATGATGATTTAATTTTACAGTATAAATATTAGATGAAAATAATAAAAAAATAATTCCCATTTATATAATGTTGTGGCAATGGAAATTTTTTGAAGCAGAATACTGTAGATTTTAAATAAAAACAGTTGCAGTTTTCTTTTAATTTATTACATCTAATATGAAACGGTAATATAATAATAAGCA
The DNA here is from genome assembly GCA_021605095.1 of Caerostris extrusa. Classification (NCBI taxonomy): domain Eukaryota; kingdom Metazoa; phylum Arthropoda; class Arachnida; order Araneae; family Araneidae; genus Caerostris; species Caerostris extrusa. Next base: position 2,700 of record BPLR01015767.1, on the reverse strand, counting down.
ATCATTAAATTTCTGAATTGTTTCCGTTGCTACTCTTGGATTTTTGCCTTATTACAGATTTATCTTTACCATTCAAGGAAAAAGAGATAGGCACTTTCACTAACGAAATAAAAAAGATCTCCTGTTTTGAATTCTGAGCAGTAGGTAAACGACCATGGTCCAGTATGGACTGCAGTGACAGGGAGTTAGTTGGTTTTATCATATAATTTATATAATTGAATGCAGCTGTTTAAATAAAATGTATTGCTTGAATTCATAAAAATATACTTCAATATAAAATGCAGAAATAAACAGCTTTATAAATTAGGATTTTTTTACTTTTCTAATTGAAGATTGACCATCTTTTTTAAAGAGCTTTGGTTCGTAGGAAGAGAAGATCTAGGTGAGAGGCTCTCACCCACAATGTGGCTCTTAATTTGCAATTTGACAAGCAAACCATATCTGTATCAAAAAACGGGTATCTTAAATTATGTAGACTGAAAGGTCTAGCTGTTAGTTTATTGGAAGGTGTCATTGATGTTTTACTTTCTAGATGCTATCACTGAAGTTAAATTATTGTAAGCTATCATAGCACCAGGGACCAGCGATGAAATAGTAAATTAGCTTAGCGGTTTATTCACGATATGATGCAGGCATTCAAAATGTGATACATGTTAACTTTCTAGATGCTACCACTGGTTCTTTCTAGGAGGTTATTTAGATGGTTTTCTAGATGGCTAACGTTCTAGATGGTTATTTATTTCAAGCTATGATAGCACCAGGGACTAGCAATGAAATCGTAAATTAGCTTTATTACTCAAGATGTTATGAATGAATTTAAGATTTGATACATGTTAACTTTTCTAGATGCTACTACTGGGGTTGTTTATTTCAAGCTATGACGGCACTAGGGACCAACGATGAAACAGTAAAATGACTTACGGGATTTATTCACGATTTGACGCATGGGAACGTAAAAGGAAAAATCTTCTTAATAGTCAAAAAGTTGGAATATAATCCCTGTTCTCCTTTTTAATCGAAGTAAAGAGTGAAGCTTGAGGTGTTTGTTTCTTTGTGTTTACTGCAAAAATAAATTTAATTTTAAAGCAAAATCTTTTCATGCTTCCTGTGAATGTTCATCAGACTAGATCATTGCATGTTATTTCCAGAATGTTTTCCATTAAGGGATGTCTCAGAAATGTTTAAAACAGATTTTCGGGTAGCGCATTTTAAAACGGAATTTAAATATAACGATGGAAAAATGCTTCATTTGTATGTATATGGCCTACGAAGTTACTACAACTATGACGTTAACTTGACGTTTTAACTATGACGTTAAAAGTTTTTTCTCAGACATTTTACAGTTTTACTTTATTTGCATATAAGCTTTTTCTCACGCTTTCTTACATCGATGATGAAGAAAAAAGAAAAAAAATGACAATAAAAATGGAAATCCTCAAAACTATCCTTTGGAAAAAGCTGGAATGCGTGTACTTTTACACTGGTAAGAATTTTAAGGGAAATTTTTTCTTGATAAGAGACTTCAAAAAACAAATCTTTAAAAAAAATAGAAGAATTATAAAAAAAGCTTTAAGCGGACTTTAGAAAGAGTCTATTCTTCTAGTTTTTCAGTCCTTTTTTAAAAATAACACGATGATAATATCGATTCTATTTTTATCGATGATGTGGAAATGGAAGAAGAAGAACCGATTCTCGTTTCTTTCCATCAGCGAATTAAACAAGCTTGCTTTTCATCATCAGTAATGAAAGATAAGGCTTTTTTGACACCAAAAATGTTTTCCGGAAAAAGCACTCGAATTATATTTCTACAATTAACTTTAGAAAGCTTAAATTGTTCTTCCTTAAAATTCATAAATAAATCCTTCTTCTCTGCTCCAAGAAACTTCTTTTTTTGATAATGCTGTTATTCTGTCTCCGTTCCTCTTCTCCCTGAATGAAATTAAAGATATGGCGAGCTTTTTATTTAAGCAAATGAAGCAATCTTTTCTTCCATTGTATAATAAGTTAACAAAGAAATCTGATAGTCAAACAAAAATAATGATAGACAAACTCATTCATTTGAGTTAAATATTTCTCCATCTTCGTCCATTATTAACTATTTATTCCTTTTTTAAGAAAGTAAATAAAAATATTTAAAAAAAGTGTAGGAAGAAAAGATGCATTCTTGAATTTTATAATGAAGATATAATTAGGAAATCTCAAAAGAAATATAAAACCATTGTTAAAGAATTCTAAAGCATAATTTTAAAATAATTTTTTTTTGTTTCATATTAGTACCCCTAATTTACAATATTAATTAAAGAATCTTCTCAAAATCTTTAACGATGATTTAATTTTTATGGTAGAAATATTAGATGAAAATATTCACAATAATAATTTACATTTCGATAAAGTTGTGGCATTCCTTGTTTTTAAAGTAGAATACTGTCAGATTTTAAGTGAAAACAGTTACGGTCTTTTAATTTAATTTATTGCATCTAACAAAAGGAAACCTGAAATGTAATACTAAACTACCATTAAATTTATGTAAGTTTAAGTCGAATAAAAAAATATTTCGTTGGTTTTCAATAGCTTTTGTCATTTACCATTAAATTTTGTTGAGACAACAGATATGCTACTGAATTCTTTGTATTATCACTACTAGATTCATTGTTTTACTGCAGATGTATTGTTATTATTCATGGCAAAGCATTAAGACAC
>BPLR01015766.1:0-44062 GCA_021605095.1 Caerostris extrusa | reverse complement strand
ATGTTGTCCAAATTTTCAATCGTTCTTCAAATACATTTTATTCATCCACTCAAGTTCAAATACATTTTTTTCTGAACTTGTAGTGGATGACACTTGGATGTTACACAGTTTTTTTCAAATATTAATTCATTCATTAAATTTAATTCATTAATTTTAGTTTTTTTAGATTTAAGTTGCACATATCTAGCGCCAGATAAACTTAAAAAAATGAATGAAAATTATTTATAAAGAACTCTCTGCAATCGAGTGAAAAAAAGTAGGAATTGACTACAAAAATTTATTTCTTTATATTACTTATTGTTTATTCAAACTTGTATTATAATTATGTATTAATGAATTCAAAGCATATAATATTTTTTATGCTAATGTATTTCAAGAATATAATATACTGGGACATTGTTATTATTTAGATTACGTCCTGCATTCCCTGTTTCACCTAAAAGTTTTTTTGTGCTTGGTCTCCATTCGCGAATGACCTCACCTGCCAGTTGAATCAGAACAGCTGCTATCTGGTGGTTTGGTATAGAATTTTATTTAAAACGGTTAACATTTTCATTTGCCCTAAATGTTTTTTTTTTTTTTTTTTTTTTGTCATAGAAAGTTTGGGGATTCTTAGATGTCGGATGCCCATAGTTTCGCGCCTAGTGAGCACTCGCCAAACGGCGATGGTCGCCATGGATGGCGACTCCGTTCGTTACTAAATGACGGTAACCCTAAGACCGGTTACAAAATCTAATTTGGCAATAGTAAACTTTCCATTTAAAACAGAAGATACCAAACAATGATACAACAAGTATTTTTTAATGGTACATTTGCGGTCATCGCTTGAAGTTCTAAGAAATCTAGAGATTTTGCATTTGCAGGTCATTGTTTAATGAAAGCTTTTCTTTAAAATAATATAAAAACTAAACTCTGTTTACCGACATAATTTTCTTTTTAAAGTGAGTATGAAATACGTAATTGCATTCAACAATCTGTATTTAAAGAAATGCAGAAACCTATTTTGGCTATTTTTCGAAAATTGTAATAATAGTTTATCTTTAACATAAAATAAATCACAAAAATTCTATATTAAAATTATTTTTTAAATCTTATATCACTTATCTATACAGACATCTTACACCATGAATTAAATTTTCAAAATGAATGAATTAATTTGAAATAACAATAAATACAGAATTTCTGCTCAATAATCTTTATCTAACTTGCTATTATGTTGATTCAAAATTGATCTTTCTATTTGAAAGTGAAGTATTTGTAATGTTTTCACCCTGGAAACCAATATCTTTAATTCATTTAAGGATATCGCAGAATCATTACAAAAATAAACAAATTATTATATATTTATGATATAATTATTGTATAATATCAGTGTATTTTAATATTATATTGTTTATGTCTGTCATTCCTGCGATGCATCCTGCTTTTGTTTATTCTTATGCTTAAAATTCTGAAAACTAATTTCCGAATGTTTTTAATTACTAAAAATTAAGTCTGAGTTATTATTTATATATATTTTAAATGCAGTACGCATATTTTTTAGCCTATTATCAAAACATGTCTAAAGTGTATTTCATCGCTAGCATGCGTTCTGCTTTTGGTTAATTACCACCGTAAGTTACGTTAGAATGTAGGTCGCTGTTTAATTAGCCTGAAGTGTGCACAGAATAACTATATAATGTCAAAACAAGCCAAACTCCAGTAAGTTAGTAATATTACAATATATAAAATGGTAAATTTATATAAAATTATCGTGTAAAATTGTTAGTTCTATTGGTGTAAATCAGGGATGGGCAAATTACGGCCCGTCGGAAGATTCTATCCGGCCCGCGGATAGAATTTTAATTTTACCGGTAAGAGGCAAATTAAAAGAAATATATATTATAAATCCATCTCTTTTTCTACTTTGATTAAATATTTTGTCCTTCCTTTTTTTCAAAGGACTGATGATCTTTTTAATTTCTCTATTTCTGTTCCACAAAACATAAATCGACGGAATAGCAAACCAAAGTAGTTAAATATGCCAAAGCTAAATTTGCCTAAGCCAAGCTAAATATGCCAAACATAGAGTTTTACAAATCATTATCGAAAGTAAGTTTCCCGAATTAAATATCTCACGGCCAGAAAATCAGTGCTACATTTGCTTCATCTTATATACACTCATGTCCATAAATTAAGGATAATTCAGAATCCCACAGAAATTGAACTCTAAAATAAAAATTGCACCTGTAGAATTATCACACACATCTTGACGAAGAATATGCAAATTACAGGAAGCCACCAGATGGCGCGGATAGTACGTCACAATGACGAGAGTGTAAGAGTGGGGTATATAAGGAATGGTGGCAAAGAAGTAAAATTGTTCACAAGCGCTTTAAAAAGCCTTTCAGTGCAATAACCGCATAGTTATGGCACAAAAAGGAAGCATTTGGATGATTTTTACGTGGTAGAATTATCGGACGACTGGAATGTGGACGTACCCAGCTGGAAGTATCCGACGAACTTGGAATCGCCCAGAGTGTCATCTCCAGGCTTTGGCAACGATTCCAAGATGATGGTAATGTGAGTAGATGTTACTGCACAGGTCGCCCCCTGAGTTACAACGCTGAATGAGGTCCGGTATTTAGCAGTTACTGCCAAAAAAGAAACAGACGGAGCACAGCATCAGACCTGTCTCGTCAGCTCTCTTCAGCTACCGGTACGACAGTTTCAAGGCAGACCGTGTACAGACGCTTAGGGCACATTGGTCTATATGCTCGTAGGCCTGTCAGATGTGTTCCACTTACCGCAACTCACTGTCGCCTGCGATTAACTTGAAGTAGAGAGCATGCATTGTGGACACCCCAACAGTGGTCTTGTGTGATGTTTTCCGACGAGTCCAGGTTTAGTTTACAGTCTGATTCTCGCCGGTGATGGCTTGATGATACCCCAAGATCAGATTGATAATTTGATACTCAGCATGCCTAGGCGTTGTAAGGCCTGTATTGCATCGTCCGGGAGACATACTCCATATTAACCATCATACTAACCATGTTATACTGTTTTTTGTAAATAGGTTCTTTTTGAAATTTGCTCCAGGGAGTAAAAATCGCAATTTTCATTAATTATGTCAAACATATAGCATCTTTTTTGCTCTTTACCTTTTTGTTTAATAAATAGACTTAACAAATAAGTCAAATTTGTTTTGCTTCTATCTCTTTCTTTGCCTGAACTTCATTATCCTTAATTTATGGACATGAGTGTATATGTGAACAAATGTTTTCAAACTATGAACCTTAGAAAGAATTATTTCAGAAATAGACTGACAGATGAACATTTTACTTCATTCCTTAGAATCAGTACACCCTCACCTCGAAGCTCAATATAAGGAACTTTTAAAAATGAAATCGCGATTTCATTCATCTCATTAACATATTTAAATTGTAATACTTGTATATTGTTTTTGAAATTTGAGAAACTGCCAAACTTTCGCCTGCCAAACTTTTTTTTTTTTTTAGATTTTTGGCCCGTGGCCGAAAAAGTTTGTCCATACCTGGTGTAATTCAAGTAAAAAAATCGGGGTGTGCGGGGGTGTTTCCCGTTAATTTGTATCGATAAGCTTTGGGGGGGGGGTACAGTCTGGGGCAACTTCAAAACCACAGAAAACCTGAAGTCAGAAAGGGGAAATTGAAAAGGCCAAAATAGGGGAGGGAGGAATAGGGGCACCCTATATTTAAGAACTCTTGAATGTTTTGGTACAGACATTAATTAATGCAATTATCATTAATGTTTCATAGTGGTAATTATAACTACCTAATATTAAATTTTTTATTGTTTATTCATATATGCATTATAATTATGTATTAATGAAGTCAAGGTACATGATGCATATTTTTTTATACCAATGTAATATCCGTATTTCTTTCTCGTTCTAGTATTATCTGGATGCATGCATTCTCTTCTGAGTCTTCTCGATCTCAACAAGAAAGTTTTCCGGCCCACAGATTTATAGTGCCTATCCTCGGTTTTGACAAGAAGCATTCGTGACACACTTGCTTCGTTAACACAAGTGATTGAAAATGTGATCTGGTTATCTGAAGGCTGCTCTAAAGTAAAATGTCATGTTGGATAAAATGTCCATTTTGTGTTTCCAAATATTAACTTGACCTTCTATTGTATCGTCTATCTTCAACACCTAATCGGTGTTTAATAAACCTCGAGTTTTATAGAATTGCAACCCTTTTCGAACACTTGTGAAAGGCTGATCTCTGTATGTCCAAGAAAAGCCTATTTGGATGAATCGTGTTTTTCAAAAATACAAATACTACGGCATTTTCTTCATTTGCTGGCACTTTAACAGCTACAATGAGATGGAATGAAGGAAATTTGCTACGAGTATCTCTCAGTTTATTAAAAAGAAATTATTTATATCAATATAAATTTCGCGTCACTTTTTCATTATATTTTATAAAAAACTTTTTTCTCTGTAAACCGAGTAGTATGGCAAACGCTTTAAATAATGGCTGAGCTTGGTGGACCAACTATGGAAAAAAATTCTTTTCTTGTGATAGTTGCGGAAAACGATTTGATCAGAAATGGAAATTGACAGAGCATTTGCCTTTCCACGCCAAAGCCACACCAAAGCCTCATGCGTGTGACATATGCAACAAAAGCTTTCTTAAAAAAGACTATTTAAAACAGCATTTAATAATTCACGTGGGAATCAAAGATCACATCTGTGAAATATGCAATAAGAACTTTGCTCGAAAGGATCACCTTCAAAGCCACTTCAAGATCACTCACACCAAAGACGAGACGCACAAATGCAGTGTGTGTGAAAAAACATTTGCACAAAGATCAAATCTGAGACAACATTTGAAAATTCACACGCAAGAAAAGCCTCATTCTTGTGAGTTGTGCAACAAGGCGTTTTCTCGCAAGCATCAGTTGCAAACCCATTACCGCGTCCACACCGAAGAGAAGCCATTTGTATGCGAAGTATGCCAGAAGGGGTTTTCACAAAAACGAGTTTAACTGCTCATTTGTTTACTCATTCAGAAGAAAAACAGTTTGTGTGTGATGTATGCAATAATCGATTTTCTCACAGAAGGTCTTTGGTACGTCATAGGAAATCTTGTATGAAATAAATGTGTAAAAGTGTTTCATCAAAACTTTGCTTAAAACAGACTATTTGTGGTTTAAAAAACGTCGCTCACAGAATACTGCACTGTCCTGTCAAACACGGAAAGATTCATTATTCGTATGCATTTCATCTCTTGTATTGTTTTTAATTTTTCAATTCCTTCTATTAGCTCACACTCTCACTATATATATTTCTATATCTTGTTCAAATTTTCAATCGTTAATAAAATACTTTTTATTCATGCACTCAAGTTCAAATACATTTTTTTTTAACTTGTAGTGGATGACAATCGATGTTAATACAGTTTATTCAAATATTAATTCAGTAATTAAATTTAATTAATTAATTAATTTTTTTTTAGATTTAAGTTACATATATCTACCAATAGATGGCGCCAGATAAACTTAAAAAAGTGGATGAAAATTATTTATAAAGGACTTTTCTGCAATAGAGTGAAAAAAAGTAAGAATTGACTTCAAAAACGTTTTTTTTTTTTTTATATTACTTGTTATTGTAAAACTTCCTCTTTTAATATAAATGTTACTTTTTACTTTTTGTATTGAATTTTATTCCCTTTAGACTATTGTGTGTTTATATAGTAGATATTTTTAGGTTATTAGGTGTTATGTAGATTTCTGAATGATTAAGCACAGACCGCATACAGCATATTCTGCATAAATTAGAAATGGTTTTGAACAATGCTTGCTGAATTATTTCACAATAATTTCAACCGTTTTTATTTATATATATTCTTCTGATGATTCATGTATGAATTTTAAATATTTCATATATGTACAAAAGTGCATTTTTAAACTTCAGCTTTACTTTAAAAAACATAATTTTCTTATATTTACTTCATATATTTCTCATTGCTTGAGTGTACTATTTGATGTATATTTTTATACCGATATAAAATCCGCATCTCTTTCTCATTGCAGTAGTTATATGGATGCGTGTACTGTCTTTTGATCCTCTTCGATCTCAACAGAAAAACTTTCTGGCAGACTAATTTATAGGGCCTATCAACTGTCTAGACAAGAAGCTTTCACCTGTTCAGTTTCGATCCTGTAACACAATATGTTATTTAAAATATGATCTGGGTCATTGAAAGCTGCTCCTAAATAAAACACATTGAAAGATAAAATGTTCATTTTGTATTTCCTAATGTTAATTTTTCCCTTCTGTTGTGTCTTCTACCTTTAACATCTAATCGGCGGTTAATAATTTTCGAGTTTTAGAGAATTCCATTTCCTTTTGGAACACTTATGAACCTCTTATCTCTGTACGACCAAGAAAGGCCAATTCGGAAGGATCCCGTTTTTCAAATATAGATATTTTGCAACTTATCTTTATATGTTGCGAATTGGAAAGTTATAATAATGACGTGAACGGAAGAAATTTTATATGTGTCAGAATAGTTGCAAGTATTTAAAGAATTTATGTATTTCAATATAAAAATCGCTTCGCTCTCATTTTAATAAATAAAAGGATCTTTCTCTGTGATTCTTATATTTCGAAAAATACCAGTAGGTGATGGCTGAGTGTGGATCAACTGTAAAAGAAACTTATTTTTCGTGTTGTATTTGCGGAAAAAGGTTTGCTAAGAAATGGAATTTCGAACGGCATTTGCTTTACCATTCGGGATCGAAGCCTCATGAGTGCGACATATGCGACAAGAGATTTCTTGAAAAGGGCAGTTTAAAACGGCATTTAAAAATTCACGAGGGAAATAAAGATCACATTTGTGAAGTATGCAACAAAGTCTTCTCTCGAAAGAATGACATTCGAATCCATATGGTTGTTCACACCAATGAGAAGACGCACAAATGCAGTTTGTGTGGAAAAACATATGGGCAGAGTTCTAATCTGATGCGACATTTGAGGACTCACACGCAAGAGAAGCCTCATTCTTGCGAGTTGTGCAACAAGGCGTTTTCTCAGAAGAGTGTTTTGCACAACCATTACCTCGTTCACACGAATGAGAAACCCTACGTATGTGAAGTATGCCAAAGAGGGTTTTTACAAAAATCAACCTTAACTGCTCATTTATTTACTCATTCCGAAGAAAAACTGTTTGAGTGTGCTGCATGTAAAAAACGATTTTCTCACGCAAGCTCTTTGTCGCGTCATAAGAAAACTTGTACGCAATAAAGCTGCATATGTGTTTCATCAAAACTTTGGCTTAAAATAGACTGTTTTAATAGATATTTCTGTTCACAGAAGACTGTACTTTCATCACAAATACGGAAAGATTCATTTTTGTATGCATTTCATTTCGTGTATTGTTTTTAAATTTTTTATTATAAATGTTGCTTTTTACGTTTTTATGTATTGAATTTTATTCCCTTTAGAACATTGTATATGTATAGTAAAGATATTTTTAGGTATTGGGTAATATATAGATTTCTGAATAATTAAGCATAAACCGTATGCAGCATCTTCTGCATAAACTAGAAATGGTTTCGAGCAATGTTTGCTAAATTAATTTCAACCGTTTTCATTGATATATTTTTCTGATAATTCATGTATGTGTTTTAAAGCTTTCGTATTTCTAAAAGTGCATTCTTAAACTGAAGCTTTACTTTTATAAATAGTAAAACTAAGAAAATTATATTTATGATTTTTAAAATTGTATTTTATTCTTTTTACGGGTTACTATAAGATTTGTTTTCTCAAATATATCATTATATAAGCATAATGTTTGCATAAATAAAAGGTAATAATGTAATATTTATATCTTTGTGTAAGAAAAATCATTCAAATCATCGAATGACTCTTTACAGAGAATATTTTGTAATTTGCTGCAGAACGACTCTGTTTGATACGAGTTGTTTTAAATATTATTGTGATGAATTGTAAAATATGTTTTAAATAAAGACATTTATTCATTTTTCTATTCTTCTATTTCTATTATTCTTTCTTCACGAAACAACTGAACCAAAAACTAAAATTAAAATCTTCTGAAATCTTAAATCCCAAATTTACTTGAATAGGCATGACTCATAAAGGGAACAAAATCAACACATAAATGCAGAATAAAAGTTGCTATATTAGGAATGTATATACACTCATGTCCATAAATTAAGGATAATTCAGAATCGCACAGAAATTGAACTCTAAAATAAAAATTGCACCTGTAGAATTATCACACACATCTTGACGAAGAATATGCAAATGACAGGAAGCCACCAGATGGCGCGGATAGTACGTCACAATGACGAGAGTGTAAGAGTGGGGTATATAAGGAATGGTGGCAAAGAAGTAAAATTGTTCACAAGCGCTTTAAAAAGCCTTTCAGTGCAATAACCGCATAGTTATGGCACAAAGGAAGCATTTGGATGATTTTTTACGTGGTAGAATTATCGGACGACTGGAATGTGGACGTACCCAGCTGGAAGTATCCGACGAACTTGGAATCGCCCAGAGTGTCATCTCCAGGCTTTGGCAACAATTCCAAGATGATGGTAATGTGAGTAGATGTTACTGCACAGGTCGCCCCCTGAGTTACAACGCTGAATGAGGTCCGGTATTTAGCAGTTACTGCCAAAAGAAACAGACGGAGCACAGCATCAGACCTGTCTCGTCAGCTACCGGTACGACAGTTTCAAGGCAGACCGTGTACAGACGCTTAGGGCACATTGGTTTATATGCTCGTAGGCCTGTCAGATGTGTTCCACTTACCGCAACTCACTGTCGCCTGCGATTAACCTGGAGTAGAGAGCATGCATTTTGGACACCGCAACAGTGGTCTTGTGTGATGTTTTCCGACGAGTCGAGGTTTAGTTTGCATTCTGATTCTCGCCGGACTTTCATATGGAGAGCACCAGGTACCCGTTACCACCAAGAGAACACCATTGAACGACACCGTTACAGGTGTGCAGGATGACTCGTTTGGGGAGGAATTATTCTTGGTTCCAGAACTGATCTGCATGTTCAGAGTGTAACGATGACAGGCCACATCTATCGGGATGTCATTCTGGAATGGATGCCATGGGTGCTGAATTTCTGTTTATGGATGACAACGCCCGTCCTCGCCGTGCAACATTGTAGACGAATGCCTTCAATTGGAGGATATCACCCGTATGGATTGGCCAGCATACTCACCGGACTTGAATCAATAGATCATGTGTAGGATATGCTTGACCGACGAATTGCAGCCCGTCAACCCCTCCCACCTGTCAACCGGAACTTCGGAGGGCATTGCTTGATGAGTGGTGTAATATTCCCCAAGATCAGATTGATAATTTGATACTCAGCATGCCTAGGCGTTGTAAGGCCTGTATTGCATCGTCCGGGAGACATACTCCATATTAACCATCATACTAACCATGTTATACTGTTTTTTGTAAATAGGTTCTTTTTGAAATTTGCTCCAGGGAGTAAAAATCGTAATTTTTATTAGTTATGTCAAACATATAGCATCTTTTTTGCTCTTTACCTTTTGTTTAATAAATAGACTTTACAAATAAGTCAAATTTGTTTTGCTTCTGTCTCTTTCTTTGCCTGAACTTCATTATCCTTAATTTATGGACATGAGTGTAGTTGTCTGTTTCTGAATTTTTTTACTCTAATATACATTCATAGAGTAAAATTTGCGTATGGTTCAAAATTTCTTTTTCTTTTACGAATTTTTTTATAAATGGGTTCAAGAGTATCGTGGAACTATTCGATTTAAAGATTATTTTAACAGAATAATTTTTTTTTGGGAATTAATTTTATAAATAACGAATTTATTTTGCCACGAAAATGTGGCCGCACGTGCTATAATGTGTTGTCCAATGGATACAACATAGGCTGACTCCAATCAATACACCCATAATAAGCTCATACAATTTTAACCAATCTGGTTCATTCTGCCACCTCTTTTATTCAATCATTCCGTCAAAGAACATTCCGGCTTACTGATTTAATATGACCATTGGAATTGCCATGCAAACCTCTATTTTATACAGCAGTTAGTTATGCACTTTCTTTTTATCTTCTTTTCTCAGAAAAAAATTTCAGTTCTATAATTTTCGAGCATTTTATACTTCCATTGATCCTAAAATCCTGCCGATTCCATCTATTATGACTATTCATCTTTCTAATCATTCTACGTACATTAATTTAAACGATGATGAGTTTTCTATCTTGCGTTTTAATTTTTACATTTTCAAATGGTGTTTGTATTGTGTTGCAACTCACTTAAACGTATTTTTCACATTATGTTTACTGTAAATATTTTATTTCTAAAATTTTTTGAAAGTTTACATCCTGTAAATTAATATAACTCATATTGTTTACAGATTTTTTAGCACTTTCTTGGGTTCCATTTATTACTGTTGGTATTCATTGTTTGTCATTGAAAAGTCCATATTGAATACCGTGAAAATTTTTTCTTCATATCTTCTCGCGCAAAACTCGCAGTTTTTTTAAAACAATTTTCAGTTTGTTTAATTTTTACTTGATTCAGTTAATTGTTGGGCTTTCACACCCATTTTTTTCTTCTCCTGATTTTTTTAATAAATCCCTTTTTTTTTTTTTTTTTTTTTTTTTTGCCACTTTTATAGTATGTTTATAAATACTTCATTCTTAAGCGGTAGAAGGACGTCTCAACTCTAGAAAGTAGAAGTAGTAGTAATTGTTTTTAAATATGACTTTGATCACTAGATCAGCTAAATCAATAGAACTAAAACGAAATATTGGGGCCGAGTGGATAGCTCTGGCGTTCGGTACCACAGGTTTCGGGTTCGAGTCTCGGCGGTGCCATGGATGTTTGTAGTGGTTCGAATCCACTTTAAACCGTATTTTCCGATCTAATTGGATTGTAGAGCATTGAGGGTGTAGTGTTATTCGCGTCCGTAGCTTATCTTTAACTCATTTAGCCCTACGCATGACCTCTGCAGCCCTTGTTTATGGCCTAAAGATAAACTGTCTCTGTATTACCAGCTGCATTAGAACAACAACAAAATGAAACATTTTATGTTATGCTTTAAAAGATAATGCTACAACGGTTACCTATACTATGAAGATAAAAATTTCTTTCAATCCTTAAAGCAATTCTTACTTCGTGTCATAATTTCATGTTGTTTGCTCTTTGTGTTAAGATCGGAGTCGAGAATTTCTCTTTCATTCACTTTCCTCTGTCATCTTTTATGTAACTTTATGTCCGCAAAACTTCAATTCATTTTGAGAACATTTGGTAGGAATCTCTGCGAAAATCATGTTGGTTAAATTTTTTTATTCAAATATAAAAGCAAAGTGGCATTCTTAAACCACTATGAAAAAAATTCGATGCGTGTACTCCTTTCTGATTCTTCGTGATCTCAATGGAAAGACATAGTGGTTAAAACATTTATAGTGCCTATTTCTGGAGCAGCCAAGAATCTATTTTGACTCACATGTCAAATTATCCATTAACATAATTGGAGACCTGATGGCCGAATCATCAGCGCCCTGGAGCTCGGTGCCACAGGGTTCGGGTTCGAGTAGTATTGGGGCCATGTATGTTTGCAGTGATTCGGAATGCACTTTAAATAGTAGTACCTACTATTTAAAGTGCATTCCGAATCACTGCAAACATAATATGGGTGCAGAGCGTTAGGTATAGGTCTGACAACCCTATCCTGTACAAAGAATACATCACCTGTTCGAAATCTGCCAGTTGGCAAATGGCCTTGGCCCACCATGGGGCTGTTGCATCATTACAAAAGATTGGTTTATCGCTCTACGGTCAACTTGTCCACATTTTGGCCTAAAAAGACAGGGACCTACAGTTTAAAGTGTATTCTGAACCACTACAAACACCCATGGCACTGCCGGGACTCGAACCCGAAACCTGTGGTACCGAGCGCCAGAGCGCTAGCCACTCGGAGAACAGGCCACCATTGTAAAAGAAGAGGAATAACCAAATTGATTCAAATTATAATAGGGTTAATTGATGGCCTTTGCTAATTAAAACGCTTTCAGAGATAAAATGTCAACTTTGTATTTGCAAACATTCATTTGCTCTTCTATTCTATCATCTACCCTTCATACCTAATGGGAGGTCAATAATCGTGTAGTTTTAAAAATTCCATTCCTTCTTGAACATTTCCGTTTTTCTTGGGATTTATTTCCACGAAATTCTATTTCAATGAATCTTTTATTCAAATATAGGAATAGTGCAGCTTTTTTTTGATTTGTTGGCATTTGCAATAATGAAATGAACTGAAGGAAATTTGTTATCTGTCAGAAATTTTACTTGAGGGTATTTAAAGGAAATCTTTTATACTAACAGTGAATTATAGTAGATAAACAGTTTTTTTTTTTTTTGTGACTCTAGTATTTTGACAAAAGCATGCAATAATGGCTGAGTTTGGTGGACCAATTGTGAAAGAAATCTGTTATTTGTGTGATATGTGCGGGAAACGATTTGTTCAGAAACGTAAATTGAAACTGCATTCGATTTGTCATTCGGGATTGAAGCCTCATGAGTGCGACATATGCAATAAAAGATTTCTTCAAAAGGCAATTTAAAACAGCATTTTAAAATTCACGAGGGAAAAAAAGCTCACGTCTGTGAGATATGCAACAAAGACTTCTGTCGAAAGAATGAGCTTCAAAGCCATATGCTTGTTCATACCAAAGAGAAGTCGCACAAATGCAGTGTGTGTGACAAAGCATTTGGACAGAGATCAAATCTGAGGACACATTTGAGAACTCACATACAGGAAAAACCTCACTTGTGCGAGTTGTGCAATAGAGCGTTTTCTACAAAGCAAAATTTGCAAACCCATTACCGCGTCCACACCGAAGAGAAGCCGTACGTGTGCGAGGTATGTCTGAAGGGATTTTCCGGAAAAATAGTTTAACAGATCATATGTGTACACACACAAAAGAAAAGCAATTTGTTTGTGCTGTATGTAATAAAAGATTTTCGTACAGAACGTCTTTGTCACATCATAAGAAAACTTGTATGAAATAAAGCTGCAAATATGTTTCATCAAATCTTTGCTTAAAATAGACTATTTGGGGTCTAAAAAATGACGATCACAGAATACTGCACTTTCCTGACAAACACGGAAATATTCATTATTCGTATGAATTTCATCTTGTGTATTGATTTTAAATTTTTACTGTAAAACTTCCTCTTTTAATATAAATGTTACTTTTTACCTTTCATGTATTGAATTTTATTCCATTTAGACTATTGTGTGTATATATAGTAGATATTTTTAGGTTGTTAGGCAATAGGATATTGGGTGTTATGTAGATTTCTAAATGATTAAGCATAGACCGCGTTCAGCATATTCTGGATAAATTAGAAATGGGTTTTGAACAATGTTTGCTGAATTATTTTACAATAATTTCAACCGTCTGCATTGACATATTCTTCTGATAATTCATGTATGAGTTTCTAAATCTTTCGTATATGAACAAAAAGGAATTTTTAAACTCAAGCTTTACTTTTATAAATATAATCTTCTTGGATTTACTAATCAGGATTTTTAAAATTGATTTCATTCTTTTTAATGGTTTAGACGCCTTACTATAACATTTTTGCTTAAATATATCCTTATATAAGCATAATGTTTGCATTAATAAAAGGTAATGTGATATTTTTATCTCTGTGTAAGAAAAATATCCCTTTTATCATCGGACGACTCTTTACTGATAATATTTTGTAATTTGCTGCAGAACGACTCTACTTAATACATATTTGTGAAGAATTGTAAAAATTATTTTAAATAAAGATATTTATTAATTTTCCATTGTTATTTCTTCAATGTTTGTTTCTTCATAAGAAATTACAACGTATTCATTTTATTCATGTAAAGATTCATATCGAAGTGAGCTATCTGTCATTTTTAACATTCAAGAACAATTAGTTTAAAACTTCGTTTTCTCAATCTCCAGAGTGCCGCTTCCGACGGAGTTGCTGCAACTCCCCCTGAAAATGGTGTTTGATTTACATTTAAAAAATATATATTTATGAATTAAAAATCAACGGGATGTAACAAAACATGTTGATGAACATAAATTAAATTCAACAGCATCTTTAGTTTTCGATCTTGTCTTTTTCTGATTTTTGCTCCATTTTGATGTTACTACTCTGAATTTGCTACAATCAGAAGGGCGTAGATTTATGTGACAATCATTGAATTTGATAGGGCAAAGTATCAAATTTTTATTAATTTTCGTGGCAAAAATACTATTTGACCAGATGTTTTGAAAAAGTCCTTGTATTTATCTCTTATTCAAAATTAAATTTTAAAAAATTTGTTTCTTTGATTTCATTTTTAAGGAAATTTAATATGAAATATAAACGCGAACAATCCAGTACATCACAAGATATGCTCCAATGACTTATTTTTACGTCGTTAATGCACCATGTCATAATTTTACATTTGTATTTTTTTTTTTTCCTAGTAATTTTTATTGCATCTGGTCCTATTTCAAATGCAAATTGACTATAGACAGAACAGAAACATCAGAAGACAAAAAGAAATTCCAAAATTTCGAATCCCATATATTTGAATCCCAAATATACTTATATGCGATCATTCTGTCATTTAAGTATTTTCAAAATAAAATAGTTATTTATAAAATTATATCAGTAATTTCTAAAAACACTTTTGTTTGAAAACTGTTTCTAATTCAAACAAACTTTTGCAAATCTTTTATTTTTACATAATAAATCTAATTGCAAATCTTTTTGTTTTAGATTTATACAATTGTTTTCGATATTTATTGCTATTAAATTGCATGGTTAAAAATAATATTTATTGACTAAATAGGTATGATAATTCATAAAATAGTCATTTGTATGAAAACACTTGTATCTACTTATGTTAGTTTCAGGTACAGTGAACTAAATTTAGCAAGCTTGTGGCTATACTTAACAACACTTAAATAATACATGATACTCAGACTACTATGCGATAATTGTAAAATATAAAAACTTAAGCTCTTACAATAAGTGTCATTTCTAAAATAATATTCTGATAACACTTTATAGTCGCAGTTCTCTACTGAGAATGTCATGAATTCCATTCGCACTGAGCCGGAAACAATCTAAACATTATCGGAAACCTTAAATATATAGGCAATTAATTTCTAAAATTATCAAAAATTTATAACGTTCACTGAAACTGCTAAAGAAAATGTTACAGATATTTTTTTCCATTAGACTGAAGGTGGTGAAAGGTTTGTCGATATGGGTTTTAATAATTAGTAAATTGTTTGTAATCATTATATATTTCATATATTATGGTGGTATATTTTATGTGTGTCTGTTGGAGAGGTGTACTATATGATGTTCTCTAGCCCATACTGAATGCGAATCCGATCTCTTCAAAGAACGACCCCTTTCCGGATGAAACGGGTCTTTTGCCGCAACTGCGAATGACGGTGATGTCTGTGTAGGGTGTTTTAATTAGCGGGGTCTTGCGAAACTTCAAAGCTACAGGCGGTCAAGAGCGAATGTTTATTAAGATGGCTAAGATTGGAGAAAGGAACTGCTTTCGCGTATTTATGGATGGGGTGTCTCTTCCGAACGGAAACAGAATCCTTTGGTGTTGAATGGAATGATAAACATATATGTTTTGTAAAAATACTGTCTGTACGGTTGGCTTACACAAAGGATTAGTGGCCTCTTCGATGTGATTAAGTATTGACATCACCTCCACCAATTGAAAGGTCTATAGAACACAGAGGCGAATTTTAAGAGGAAAATCCGGCGGATAATGAATAAAGAGGGTGTGAAGTGGGAAGACATATGAAATGTGTTGGAGACATCGAACAAGAAGGGCAGGTGAGAAAGAAGACCGTGGGGGAGTAGCGCAGCGAGAAAGAGAGTCAGCTGTTCCCGTAAAAGCGCTGGCAATTCCGGAAGAAGAAAGGTAGCCCTGCACGAAGAGAACTGCTGTCGGAGTGAATGTCCGGGACAAGACGTCTCCTTACCCAGGCGGCTCGGGTTCGATCGCCGGCGTGGAATGAATCCGGAAGACTTTTTATTTTGGTCCAGCGCGAGCGAAGTCAGATAACGGAGTGAATTTAAACGTTCACTGAGACGATTTAACTCATTGTATCTCCGATGAGTCCTTTGGCTTTAAAAGTTGCGTCCCTCCATTAAGCAAGACGAATTGGTCAGAGGCAAAGAAACGGATCTCCGACCGCGAGGCTGAGGTTTCGACGAGTTCTACGATGTGCACCTTATTTACCTTTTACCGACTAGCAAGATGTTAGGTTTTATTTTTTTTTTTTTTCCTTTTTTTTTTTTTTTTCTGTTAGAATAATAAAAGGACTCGAATAAGATATAAAAAAAAGAAAAAGAAAAAAAAAATAAAATCGTTTTTTTTTTTTTTCTTTCTTCTAACCATTTTGCTTTTTAGCATCATCATTACGGCTCCCACCGTTCAGCATAACCCTTTCCCGAATTTAAACTTAAATTCTTTTATTTTTAATTTTTAAATTTTTTCATTTTGTATTTTACTTTTATTTATTTTTAGTACCTTTAAATTTTTTGAGTACCATTTATTTAATTTTAGAAACACTATCTTGTAATTTTTTTATTTGCTAACCTAATTGTACTACCTTGCTCTAATTGTAAATTATTTCTATGTATTAAGATGAGGAGGTTAAGGGGTTATATCCCCATGGGTACTCCGTAATCGATACGTCAGTTGCCAGAGAGTTGCCACATCTTTACACATCAACCACATCTTTAGACAGCTTTGCCGAACTCCATTCATCATGATGCCTGTGTTTCCATGCTGATCGTTGAAATCATCATCAGTTGATGCGAGTGATTTTGTTTGTTTTTAAATTGAACCGTATTTTAAAGAAAAACCCATCTTTGCAAGCATTTGCGTCCTATGCACAGGGAATGGATTTGAGCTAGAGAAGCTTGGAGCAGCATTATTCAGAGATGTTAAGACTCATATTTGTCTTTATTATCGCAATATATTATATACACATTCAGATATCTGATGAATGCTTAGTAGATGACACTTGTGCTAATAGAGTTTGAATTTTATGACACATTTCAACTATTTGAATTGTAAATATTAATAAACGCCTTTTATTTATATTTAAAATCATCAAATTTAATTTTGATTTATTTGCTGTGTATGCGTTTCCTTCTCTAACCTGTATAAGTCTCTGGAAGCATTCGAACCTGTAGGTGTATTTTGTGCTGTGGGCCATTGCACATTTTGAGGCATATTATTATTGAATGGTTTTCTGCCATACCTTTTAGTGTTTAATGTGGGTTGTCAAAGGCCAGAGCGCTAATCACTTGGCCACCAGGCCGTTCTCAACTCTAGAAGACTCGTGTTGTGCAAAAGTAGTAACAGTTGTTCTTAATTGTGACCTAGATTACTAACTGCAATAGCCTTGTAATAAAAGGTTTTACCTTATGATCATAAAAGATAAGGTTAAAGATAATAATAATAAAGATAATGTTACTACGGTGACATATAATAATAATAATTAAAAAAAATGAAAATCGTCTTTCAGTTATTAAAGTGGTTTTTGGCTCTTCTGTTCCGTTACTTACTCTTCATACTGAGATCGGTTCTCTTTTACCACCCCTTCTTACTTCTCTCTGCCGTCCTTTGAGTCTCCGCGTGTCCTGAAGATCATTTTGAGGGGATTTAGATTTTATTTGGTATGAATCTCCACAAAAAACATGCTTTGTTAAAATCTCTGTTTTCAAATATGAAAGAGAAACTGTTTCGCTTCATTCCATGTATTTGACTTTAGTAAAAGTAATAAATTCAATGGATTTTACAATTAGACTAACACTTTGCTTGAGCGTACTTAATACATATTTTTTATACCCATGTAAAATCAGCATCTCTTTAACATTGCAGTAGTTAACATTGCAGTAGGATGCATGTACTGCCTTTTGATCCTCCTCGATCTCAACAGAAAAACTTTAAGGCCGACAGATTTATAGGGTCAATCTACTGTGTAGACAAGGATCTTTCTGCTGAGTTTCCTACAACGATCTTATAACACAAGTGATAGAAAATATGATCTGTGTAATTGAAGGCTGCTTATAAGTAAAAGGTATTGATAGATAAATTGTCTATTTTGTATTTAAAAATAATAAATTGCCCTTCTGTTGTATCTTCTACCTTTTACATCCAAAATGGTGGTCAATAATGTTAGAGTTTTAGACTATTACATTATATTTTGGAACATTTATGAAAGTCGTTTCTCTGTATGTTCAAAAAAAGCTTATTTGTATGAATCAGTTTCTTCAAATATAGAAATACTACGGCTTCTTTAATTGCTGGCAGTTTGATTATTGCAATAATGAAATGAAGTGAAGGAATTTTGCTATCTGTCAGTTTATTTAAAGGAGTTTTACAACGGTATAAAAGTCATTTCGCTCTCATTGTATTAATTAAATAGGTTTTTTTTTTCTCTGTGAATCTCGTATTTTGATAAAAGAAGTAAGCAATGGCTCAGCTTGGGAACCAACTGGAAAAGAAAATGATTTTTCTTGTGATATTTGTGGAAAACGATTTGCACAGAAATGGAAATTGACAGAGCATGTTCTTTGCCCTCGGGATCGAAACCTCATGTGTGTGACATATGCGATAAAAGATTTCTTCAAAAAGCAATTTCATATAGCATTTAATAATTCACGAGGGAAACAAAGATCACGTGTGTGACATATGCAGCAAGGCCTTCTCTGGAGAGAATGAGCTTCGAATGCATATGGTTGTTCACACCAAAGAGAGGCATACATGTGCAGTATTTGTGAAAAAGCATTTGGGCAGAGTTCCAATCTGAGACTGCATTTGAGGACTTGCACGCAAGAAAAGCCTCATTTGTGTGAGTTGTGCAACAAGGCATTTTCTCAGAAGCAGCAATTGCAAACCCATTACCTCGTCCACACTGAAGAGAAGCCATACGAGTGTGATGTATTCCAGAGAGGGTTTTCACAAAAAGCGACTTTAACTAATCATTTGTCTACTCACTCTGAAGAAAAGCAGTTTGAGTGTGCTGTATGTAATAAACGATTTTCTCAGAGAAGGTGTTTGTCACGTCATAAGAAAACTTGTACAAAATAAAAGTGTAAATGTGTTTCATCAAAACTTGTGCTTAAAATAGACTATCTCTGTTTTAAAACCGAGATTCACAGACGACTGCAATTTCATGACAAATACGGAAAGATTCATTGTTCGTATGCATTTCGTTTCGTCTATTGTTTTTAAATTTTTTATTGTGAAACGTCCTCTTTTCTATCCTTCTCATAATAATGAAGCTGAATTTGAGCAGAGACTGCGATCCTGCTTTACGTTATCTCTCTTGAAATGGATGACAGTTTGGAAGTTGTCCTTGCTACCTAAAGGAATCACACAGAACAACCAAAGTATGCTGCATTTTAGACAAGTTAATCTTTGAATATTAATTTATTTAAATATTTTGTAACTTAAGAAATTTAAATCAACCTGCAATATTCACGCTAGAAAAAAAGGAATTTTCAATTGAATAGATCGTGATTTATTTTTCAGTAGGAAAATGGATGAGTCGATGACACATACGGTATTGCAGATGCCATCTTAAAGTTCGAACTATTCAATGTGTTTTTGCAAAAGAGATCGTCGCAGAATGTCACTCCGGGTTGAATGGAAGCTTCGATTTATTCGGAATGTCATGTTTTTGTATTGCAAGCGCGTCAACGCTACACCCCTTTCATTTATCACTCCAAAAGACTCGCTTAACTGGACGTGTACTTCTGACGAGCTAATTTCGCTACAAAATTACAATAAAGAAGCGTTCTCTCCCCTGAACATTACAGTTTTATTCTTAAATATTATTATAAGATTTCTGCTTATAAAACTGCTAGTAACAAATGTGTCCGCGTGCTAATTTTCTATAAAGAAAGTAAACACTGAAGAAATAGCAGAATAGAAAATGAATAAATGTCTTTATTTAAAATACATTTTACATTTCATCACAAATATGAGTCGTAAAAAAGTGCGATCTTTCTGCAACAAATTACAAAATATTCTCTGAAAAGAGTCGTCCGATCATCTGAATAGTTTTCTTACAGAAATTAAAAAAAATTAACATTATATTAAACAAATATATTTATGACATTTTTACCTTAAAAACATTCTATAGTAATATATAAATGCCCTTTAGTCAATAAAATCTAGTTTTAAAAATCGTGAATAGTAGATCCCAGAAAATTATATTTATAAAAGTGAAGTGTAAGATTTAAAAATGCACTTGTATACATAAAATATTTAAAAATCATGCAAGAATTATTAAATATTAGAAGAATACGTCAATAAAAACATTGCCTAAAAACTGTTCCGATTTACACAGAAGAGGGATGTCCACCGTTTAGGCTTGATCCTTCAGAAACATCAAACAGCTGTCTCTAATACACGTTCAATAGTCTAAAGGGAATAAAATTTAACGCATAAAAGATAAAGAGATTTACATTAAAATGAAGTTTCACAATAAAAATATTAAAAACATTAAGCGACAGGAAATGCAAACGAATAATCAATCTTTCCGCATTTGTCATCAAAGTAAAGTCTTCTGTGAACCTCGTTTTTAAAACAAAGTCTATTTTTAGAAAAAGGTTTTTATGAAACGCCTTCATTTTGCATGAATTTTCTCGTCACGTGATAAATGCTGTTTCCGAGAAAATGCTTTATGACATACATCACACACAAATGGCTTCTCTTCTGTGTGGACGCGGTAATGTCTTTGCAAGTTTTGCTTCGTGGAAAACGCCTTAGTGCACAACTCGCACGAGTGAGGTTTCTCCTTCGTGTGAGTTCTTAAATGCTGTCTCAGATTAGAACTTCGTCCAAAAACTTTTTCACACAAACTGCATTTATGTGACTTGTCTTTGGTATGAACAACCATATGGATTTCAAGCTGCATCTTATGGACAAAAGTCTTGTTGCACATTTCACACACGTGAGCTCTAATTCCCTCGTAAATTAGTAAATGTTTCTTTAAATCTCCTTTTCTAAGAAATCTTTTATCGCATATGTCACACGTGTGAGGCTTCGATCCCGAGTGGCAAAGCAGATGCCGTTTCAATTTACTTGTTTGGGCAAATCGTTTTCCGCACATTTCACACGAAAAACTATTTTCATTCACAGTTGGTCCACCAACCTTAGACATTATCTAATGCTTTCGTTAAAATACTCGATTCATAGAGCAAAAACCTTTTCAATTACTGCAATGATAGCGAAGTGATTTTTATATTGGTGTAAATATTTCCCTTTAAATAATAACAGATAGCAAATTTACGTCACTTCATTTCATTATTAAAATTGTCAAATTGCCAGCAATTAAGGAAGCTGTAGTATTTCTATATTTAAAAAATTTATTTAAAAGTGATTCATCCAAAGTGGCTATTCTCGGACATACAGAAATAATCTTCTCATAAGTGTTTAAAAAAAAAAAGGGAATTTTCAAAACTCGAGGATTATGAACCACCGATTAGATGTTAAGGTTAGAAGACACAACAGAAGAACAAATTAATATTTTAAATAAAAGTGGACATTTTATCTATCAAGGCTTTTACTTAGTTTGATTTTGTTTGTCGTCTACGGTCAGTTTGTGCACTCGAGGGCTAAACAGACAGGGATCTACAGTTTAAAGTGGATTCCGAACAACTCACAAGCATCCAACAACAAGATGGTACCAAAGGCCAGAGCGCTAGACAATTGGCCACGACTTTTTACTTAGGAACAGCCTCCAATAACCCAGATTATATTTTAAATGATTTGTGTTATATGTTCGAAGCTCAACAAATGTGCCATGAAAACTTTTTGTCAAGACCTGTCGGCCTTAAAGCTTTCTGTTGATATCAACCAGATTAGAAGTGTGAGCGTCCATCCAGATGATACCACAAAAGAAAGGGATGCGAATTTTACATTGGCGTGAGCTCTAATTCCCTCGTGAATCAGTAAATGTTTTTTTAAATCTCCTTTTCTAAGAAATCTTTTGTCGCACGCATGAGGCTTCGTTCCCCAGTGGCAAAGCAAGTGTTGTTTCAATTTCCATTTCTGAACAAATCGTTTTTCACAAACATCACAGGAAAGACTAGTTTCTTTTACAGTTGATCCACTCTCAGCCACTAGCGCCTGACAAAAGATTCGATTCAGAAGGAAAAAAAAAAGCTGTTCACTACAGCAAGAGAAGCTAATTTTGCATTGATGTAAAGAGGTTCCTTTAAATAAACTGACAGAGAGCAAATTTCCTTCACTTCGTGTCAGGATTGCAAATTGCCAACAAATAAAAAGTGCCGCAGTATTCCTTCTTTTGAAAAAGTGACTCATCCAAACAGGCTTTCGTGTTGGTAAATTCCAAATAAAATATAAATATTATATCTCCCTGTCCGTTGGTACCGAAGGCTTCCTTTCTCTGTACTTATTACGAATAGAGTAGATGAGTTTTTAAATCACGTGACATACTTACATTCAAGTTGTCCTGGTCCTTTAAGTAAGCTGCAAGAATTCTTCATATTTCTATGATTAAAATGGGTTTTTACTTTATGGTTTTTAATCACTACTACTACTAATACATGCATTAAAGTAATTTGGTACATTAAAATTGAAACAAACGTTATATGAATTAAAATACTCCAAATCTTATTTTCTTGTAACTGAAGAACCCTTCGTTAGACATACTTGCCGGTTCCGGTCATTCATGGATAATTTGGACCACTTCATCTGGTTGATGTTCGCCGTGCAAGACTAAAAATGATCTTCCAAATAAAAACAGCTGCAGGGTGGTCGAAAGAAGAGCTGGGAAGAAATCTGCACGCGCCCAAGAAGGAAGATCCGCATTGTTCCATGAGACTCGTTTCTCAAGTCTTGCAATGTCGAAGCGCCAACTCATTTATTATACCGGTGGATCGATCATTCCTCAAATAATAAAGAAACTAACTTTGAGAAGAGAGTACAATCCTGCTTCACATTATCTCTCTTTATATAGATGACAGTTTGGACGTTGTCCTTGCTACCTAAATGAAACTCATAGAACAATCCAAGCATGCTGAATTTTAAATAAATTAATGTTCAGAGATAGGCTTAATATTTAGCTGTTTAAATATTTGGTAACGTAGAAAATTTAAGTCAATTTATAATATTCTTCAACTTATATAAAAAGGAGTTTTCAATTGAATAGATCGTGATTTATTTTTCAGTAGGAAAATGGACGATAAAAGATGACATCTTAAAGTTCGACTCTCCAATATGACTTTGCAAAACAGATAATTGCAGAATGTCACTCTGATTTGGATGGAAGCTTCGATTTATTCAGACTGTCATGTTCTGTGTTGCAAGCGCATCCAAGCGACACCCAGTTCATTCATCACTCCAACAGACTCGCTTAACTGGACGTGCTACTTCAGAAGAGTTCATTCCGCTGTAAAACTACAATAAAGTAGCGTTTTCTGCCCTGAATATTTCAGTTCTATTTTTAAATAGTATTATAAGTAGTTTTATAAGCAGAAATCTTAACACAGAGACGCACACACATTAGTTATAATTTTCTATGAAGAAAGTAAACACTGAAGAAATAGCAGAATGAAAAATGAATAAATGTCTTTATTTAAAATATATTTTGCATTTCATCACAAATATGAGTCGTAAAAAGAACAGTCTTTCTGCAGCAAATTACAAAATATTCTCTGAAAAGAGTCGTCCGACAGATATTTAAAATAATTAAATTATATTAAATATTATATTTATGACATTTTTACCTTAAAAACATTCTATAGTAATACATAAAGACAATTTAGTGAACAAAATCTAATTTTGAAAATCATGAAAAGTAAATCCAAAAAAGTTATATTTATAAAAGTGAAGTGTAAAATTTAAAAATGCCCTAGTACACATAAAATAATTAAAACTCCTACATGAATCATCCGTTATTAGAAGAATATGTCAAGAAAAATATTGCTTAAAAACTGTTCCGATTTACACAGAATAGGAATGCACACCGTTTATGCTTAATCCTTCAAAAACCAACGAAATTCAAACAGCTGTCTCTACTGCACATTGAATTGTCTAAAGGGAATAAAATTTAACGCATAAAAGGTAAACATTTACATTAAAATGAGGAATTTCCGTAATAAAAATTTTAAAAACAATACACGAGATAAAAAGCAAGCGAATAATCAATATTTTCGCATTGGTTATCAAAGTACGTTCTTCTGCGAATCTCGTTTTAACAATAAAGCCTATTTTAAAAATGGTTTTTATGAAACGTCTTCATTTTGCATGAATTTTCTCGTGACGTAATAAATGCTGTTTCCGAGAAAATCCTTTCTGACATACAGCACACGCAAAGGGCTTTTCTTTGGAATGAATCATCAAATGATTTCTTAAGTTAATTTTATTCGAAAACCCCTTCTGGCACGTTTCGCACACGTACGGCTTCTCTTCGGTGTGGACGCGGTAATGGGTTTGCAAATTTTGCTTCTGAGCAAACGCCTTATTACACAACTTGCAGGAATGAGGCTTCTCCGTGTGAGTTCTCAAATGTAGCCTGAGAGTTGAACTTTGACCAAATGCTTTCTCACACAAACTGCATTTTTGTGTCTTCTCTTTGGTGTGATCTCTATGGATCCGAAGGTCATTATTTCGAACGAAATTTTTCTGGCATACCTCACACACGTGAGCTTTAATTCCCTCGTGAATTAGAAGATGTTCTTTTAAATTGCTTTTTCTAAGGAATCTTTTGTCGCACCCATGAAGCTTCGTTCCCGAATGGCAAATCGAATGCTGTTCCAATTTATATTTCTGAGAAAATATCTTACCGCACACATCACACAAAAAAACATTTTTTTCCACAGTTGGTGCACCACGCTGAGCCATTACTTATTGTGTTCAGGGTCGTATTTAAGAGAAAAAAAACTGTTTATCTGATTACAATGACAAACAGAAGCGATTTTAATGTAGGTTCAAAGAATTTCTATTAAATACCGCCATGTAAATTTTCTGACAGATAGAAAAGTTTCTTCATTTCATTTCATTATTACAATTGCCAGATTTCCAACAAACAAATAAAAAGCCTAACCTTCTTGTAATGAAAAACGTGAATCATCCAGCCATACTTTTCTTGGATATACACAGGTATACTTTTCGTAAACATTAATAACAGAGAGCATCTTCTCTAACTCTCTAGGATTATGAACCTCCTATTAGGTGTGAAAGGTATATGATAGAATAGAAGGACACATTAAATTTTGCAAATAGAAAGTTGACATTTTATCTATGAAAGCTTTTTAATTAGGAACGGCCTTCAATGAACCACGATATTATTTGAATCTATTACGTTCTTCTTCTTCGATGGCACAAAAGCCCCATGGTGAGCCGAGGGCGTCTGCCTACTGGCAGGTTTCGAGACAGGAAGTTTTCCTTTTTAAGGTAGGATTGTCAGACATACGCGCAACGCTCTGCAGTGATATGAGACAGGGGACTACTGGCGCTCAATACCACACGTTTCGGGTTAGAATCGGTGCCGGTATGTGCCATGGATGTTTGTAGTGGTTCGGAATCCACGTTAGGGGACGCATAGCGTCAAAGACCCCTATCAGACT
Source organism: Caerostris extrusa (assembly GCA_021605095.1). Classification (NCBI taxonomy): domain Eukaryota; kingdom Metazoa; phylum Arthropoda; class Arachnida; order Araneae; family Araneidae; genus Caerostris; species Caerostris extrusa. The sequence continues at coordinate 18,380 of BPLR01015766.1, read as the reverse complement.
TCTTTACCCTCACATAATTCCCAAACCGTATAGGGGCAACTCTGCTCTAGGCACAGGAATGTGGTATGGTGTGTTGTGGTGTAGTAGTAGTCATATGAGACTGAAAACTACTGTTTAAAGTGGGTTGCGAATCTCTACAAACATACCTGGCACCGATGCTACTCGAACCCGAAACCTATAGCACAGAGAGACAGAACGCTAGTCAGGCCGCCAATTATGTTATAGTAATCGACCATTCGACCCGTAAGCCAAAATAGCCTTTAAACTGCGCCAGAATGAAGCGTTATATATCTTTAAAACAGAATGCGTTTCCATGGAGATAGAGAGGAATCAGAAGAGATGACATGCATCCACATAACTGTTATAATGAGAAAAAGACTTTATTTTTATATTGATATAAAACATGCATTAAACACACCCCTGCAAGCTTTTCCACTGTTAATAAATAGCCTTCAATTCATTCCCTTATCACAAACATCAAAGAAATAATTGATAAAATAAGTCCATTTTACTTTGATATTTGGAAAAGAAATTCAACCCAGCGAGAATTGGGGATCAGAAGAGAGAGAGCACGTGCATCCAGACATCGAGGAAGAGACGCGAGTTTTACACTTGAATAAAAATATTCATTCAATATACTCATGCAAATAATAATAAAAATATTTTAATAATGAAAAAATCCAGCAATTCATTCCCTTATTAAATATGTCAACGTGGTAACAAATAAAATGAAACCCTTTCACTCTATATTTGAAAATAATTTTTTGTGAGTTAAAAAATTAGAAAAAGTTCAGAAGGGTCCGGAATTAAATTAGGTGCAGAAATTAATGCAGATGTCTCAAATTGCTACATTCATAACGGTCCGTTTTTGAATGCTTGAATTGGGTTCGGAAATCCTTGTGCCAAACATTGTAAAAGTTTCGCGCGTTCTGACTTTCTCTGTACTTATTTCGAATAGAGTTGATGAATTTTTAAATCATGTGAAATATTTATATCCAAGTTTGTCCTTGTTCACAATTAGATTTTTGTGCAAGAATTCTTCCCATTTCTATAAGGGTTTTTTTTTTTTGTACAGCTGATACAGTTACGAAAAAAAGGGACAGCAAAATTCAATAATTAGACAGAATAACAATAGGTTTGTTTTGATTCCTAATTTTAAGGAAAAATTAGTTTAATTTTAGCCTAATTTATTAGAGAAATGAATGGATTGATTTCTGCCAGGTTTCATACTAGACACATTATTTTTATGACGCTGTGCCTGATTTACCCTTTAAGGATCACCAGTTTTTTTTTTATTAGTTATTGCACCCTGGGAATGTCCTTTTCCAAAAAGTTTCGAATTTAGGGTTTTTAATAACTACTATTAATAATACACATATTAAAGTAATTTGGCACATTAAAATTGAAGCATATATTATACGAAGTAAAATATTTCAAAAGTTATTTTTCTTGTAACTGGAGAACCCATTAAGACGGACTTGCTGATGCTGCAATATGTGTGAAGAATCTCGCTCCGATTGTATTCGTGCATTATTCATACTGAATTTTGAGCAATGCTTCGGGATGATCTTCACTGCACAGGACGATTTGAAAAGATTTTTCCAAATAAAAATAGCTGCAGGGTGGTCGAAAGAACAGGTGGGAAGAAATCTGCATGAGCCCAAGAAGGAAGATCAGTATTTCGTTTCTAACTGTTCCTTGGGACTTGATGCTTCCACATTGCAAAGATTGAGAAACAACCCTTGCCTTGTATCGGGCTTCTTTGAATGTGAATCAATCGAATATCATCCCTCTCATGATAAAGAACCGGAATTTGAACAGAGAACGCAAAGACTGCGATCCTGCTTCACGTTATCTCTCGTGAAATGGATGACAGTTTGGCCGTTGTCCTTGCCACCTAAAGGAATATTCTGGAACAACCAAAAGTATGCTGCATTTTAAACAATCTTATCTTTGAATAGTAGTTTATTTGTTTGGCAACGTAAAAAATTTAAGTCAACTTGCAATGTTCATGATAAAAAAAAAAGAAATAATTTTTCAATTTAATAGATTGCGATATATTTTTGAGTAGGAAAATGGACGAGTCCATAATGCATGCGATTTTGCAGATGTCATATTAAAGTTCGACTATCCAATGTGTCTTCGCAAAAGAGAGATAATCGCAGAATGTCACTCTGGGTTGGATGGAAGCTTCGATTTATTCGGAATGTCACGTTCTGTACTGCAAGCGCATCCAAGCGACACCCATTTCATCCATCACTCCAACAGACTCACTCAACTGGACGCATAACTTCAGACGAGATCATTTCGCTACAAAACTACAATTAAGAAGCGTTTTCTGCTCTGAACACTAGAAATATTTTGCAAGTAGGTTAATAAGCAGAAATCTTAACTCACAGACACATTAGTTTGAATTTTCTATAAAGAAAGTAAACACTAAAGAAATAGCAGAATAGAAAATGAATAAACGTCTTTATTTAAAATATTATTTTATATTTCGTCACAAATAATATGAGTTGTAGACAGGTACAATCTTTCTATTTCAAATTATAAAATATTCTCTGAAAACAATCGTCCATAATTTGAAGGAATTTCTTACAGAAATTTAAAAAATTTAATGTTTCACAAATATGATATTTGTTTCGTATAATTTATCTTAAAAACATTCTATAGTAATACATAAAGACAATTTAGTGAATAAAATCTAGTTTTAAAAATACTGAATAGGAGATCCAAGAAAGTCATATTTATAAAAGCTCATAAGTTAAATATTTAAAACTCATTCCTGAATCATCAATTATTAGAAGAATATGTCAATAAAAACATTGCTTTAAAACTGTTCCGATTTACACGGAAGAGGGATGCACACCGTTTAGGCTTAATCCTGCAGAAATCTTACATTTATGCGAAACCCAAACAACTGTCTCTACTACACATTCTATAGTCTAAAATAATTAAACATTAAATAAAATATAATGGATTAAAAATTATATTTAATAAAATAATGTATGTAAAATTTAAAGCATAAAAAGTAAATATTTACATTAAAATGAAGAAGCTTCACAATAAAGTGTTTAAAAACAATAAGCGAGATACAATGCCTGTGGATCATGAATCTTTCCATATTTGTCAACAAAATACTGTCTTCTGTGAATCTTGTTTTTAGAACAAACTCAATTTTGAGAAAAACAGTTTTTAATGAAACGAACTTCATTTTGCATGAATTTTTCCGTGTCGCAATAAATGCATTTTGCGAGTAAATCCTTTGTGACATACATCACACGAAGGGATTTTCTTTGGAATGAGTCATCAAATGAGCAGTTAAGTTGCTTTTATCCGAAAACGCCTCTGACATGTTTCGCATGCGTATGGTTTTTCTTTGGTGTGTGTACGCACATGAACTGTTAAATTACTTTTCAATCCCTTCTGACATTCTTCGCACACGTATGGCTTCTCTTCTGTGTGAACGCGGTAATGCCTTTGCAAAAGCACAACTCACACGAATGAGGCTTCTCTTGCGTGTGAGTCGCAAATGTCGCCTCAGAGATGAACTTCGTCCAAAAGATTTTTCACACAAACTGCATTTGCATGCTTTTTGTTTGGTGTGAACAACCATATGCATTTGAAGTTCCTTCTTTCGAGAAAAGGCTTTGTTGCATACGTCACAAATGTGAGCTTTAGTTCCTTCGTGAATTAAAAGATGTTCTTTTAAATCACCTTTTCTAAGGAATCTTTTGTTGCAGATGTCACACGCACGAGGCTTCGTTCCCGAGTGGCAAAGCAAATGGCGGTTCAATTTCCATTTTTGGGCAAATCGTTTTCCGCATATATCACACGAAAAATTATTTTCTTTCACAGTTGGTCCACCAAGCTGAGCCATTATTTACTGCTTTTGCTAAATTACGCTATTCTCAGGGGACAAAAACTTTTTAATTACTATGATGACAGCGAAGTGATTTTTATAGTGGGAGAAATATTTTCCTTTAAATAAACTGACAGATAGCAGATTTCCTTCACTTCATTTCATTATAAGAATTGTCAAACTGACACCATTTAAAGAAGCCGTAGTAGTTCCATATTTTAAAAAGTGATTCATCCAAATAGGATTTTGTTGAACATACAGAAATATGCTTTTCATAAAGGTTCCAAAATGGGATGCGATCCTCTAAAAAATCGAAAATTATTAACCGCCGATTAGATGTTAAATTTAGAAGACACAACAGAACAAATTAATATTTCTAAATACAAAATGGACATTTTATCTATCAAGGTGTTTCACTTAGTTTGGTTTGTCGCTATACGATCATTTTGTGCACACGAGGTCTAAACAGACCGGACCTACAGGTTAAAAGTGGATTCTGAACCACTCACAAACATCCATGCCACCGCCATTTTCGAATCTGAAACGCCTCTGTACCAAAGGCCAGGACGCTAGTCACTTGGCCAACAGGCAGCGGCTTTTTAATTACGAACAGCCTCAATTACTCAGATCATATTTTGAATCATTTTGTGTTATAGGTTCAAAACGCAACGGGTGAGTCTTCTTGTCAAAACCGAGGATAGGCACTATAAATATGTCGGTCAGAAAGTTTTCTGTTGACATGAAGCAATATCAGAAATGCGTGCACGCACCCAGATAATATTAAAATGGAAAGAGATGCGGATTTTACATTGGTATAAAAAATAAGCATTAAGTATCTTCAAGAATAGTGTCTGTCTAATAGTTAAAACCCTTGGAGGTAAAAATTAAATTCATAATTAATTTAATTTTTACCTCCTGTCGTTCAGTTTCTTACTCTTCGTCACCTTTCATTGTTTTTGAAATTTTCATCTTTGTATTATAAGTCATCTTAGCAGTATTATCTGTTAAACATAAGATAAAAAATTTATTTTAAGACTATTCATTTAGCTACTGCCTTCAGTGATCAAGGTCACAATTAAGAAAATCTACTCCTACTTTTACTACTACACCACCACACTAATCGTTTAGAGTTGAGATGTCCGTTTACATTTCGGGAATGATGTGGGTGAATTTCTGTAAACACACAATGAAACTGAATAAAAGGAGGGTAAAAAAAATATTGCGAAAAGAAGAGAAGAGAAGGAATGAAAATTGCAACCATTATCTGAATCATATAAGAATAAAAGAACCCTAAAGGCGCCCCTTTGGATAAGAAAAATGAATTATAATAATAATCACTTTTGACGTTTCAGTGAGTGAACCACGAAGACATTATTTTACAAAAAAAAAAAAAAAAAAAAAAAAAAAAAATTAAACAGGACAGAACCCAATAAAACTTCTTAAAACAATAAACTGATAAAATAAACATATATAAACGTGATATACAACAATAAACATTAAACTGATATACTGGAAGTAATTTCACGCGAAAGTATATAGGTAAATAAAATATGTATAATATGGAAAATATGCGTATTGCATTGCAATAAAATACGTGCCCTTTATAAAGGTTAAAAAGCCACAAAAGCAAGATAGAATATTCATCGTTGAAATTAAAATGTATAGACTGAATGATCCAGAAAATGTAGAGTAGCTTGCAAATGAAGCGTGAGGATAAATCAATGAAAACGGACCAGCTTAATTTTATGCTCCATAGAATGAAAAGGAGTTCGAAAACTACAGAACTGAACATTTATTTCTGAGAAAGAAGAGATTGGTAAGGAAAACTGCAAAACTGACTGCTGCATAGATTCGAATCTTGAGTAGCGATGGCGAAGAGGAAGCTTTAGTGCTTTTTCCTTAACGAAGGCCATAGGTAATGGATGCCCAGAAATAAAATAATTTAAATTAGTGATGAAACTTTATTGCTTTTTTTTTGTACATGGTCTAAAATCTTTAAATAACACAAAAGAAAGTGAGAAAAGAGGTTCGAAATTCTTTTTCCGAATAAAAACAATGTTCACTACAGATATAGCATTTCAACGTAATTAATTTTATTGTATTTATTTAAAAATTAAATCAGCATCTAGATTTTCGTTTTAATTTATTATATTTCTTGTGAATTGTTTTTTGAACAAATGATACATAGCAGAAACTCAAATTAACTAATTTCTACTAAAAAAAAATTACACTGCTTCTGTTTAATTTTTGTTATAATACTAAATATTTCTCTATTTGTAAATGTAATCTGTAAAAGTATAATTTCAGTAAATCGTTTTGTTTTTTGTTGTGCACTTTTATCAAAGTCATTTGCCTCACGAACTGAAGAGAAATAGCAGTTTCATCGTTCCCCAGGATGCACAATGTGTAGTGGAGGCGATGCTACATTGCATTCGTACTGTTCCAGAGTCATTTCGAACAAAAAATCGGATATGTAAGGGCTATAAACCCTCCTTCTCAAATCTAACAAAAGGACTTTCCATCGTACAGGTTTTTATAGTCGATTCTCGGAATACAATCCTCGATACAGGCTTCCAGTTAGGATCTTTATGGAGTTTCGAACCGAGAATCGGTTTGCCGGAGAAATAAACACTCCCTCCTGGCGATTTAAGAATTAATAAATTACATTAAAACATCATTTCGAATTCAAATGTGAACGAAAAAAAAAAAAAAAAAAAACTGAAGTAAAACTTTTTGCAGAGCTACTCTTGAATTTAAATTTAAAACCTCCTCCTTCGTAAAGTTATCAACTTGCAAAACACAAATATAGTAAAATATAATAAGAAAAATAGCGTTTTCTTAATTAAAATATATTTCGCGTATTAAATTCATTAAAGAAATTAATTCTGTCGTTTTCAATGCATACATTTTAATGCAATCTGTACATTCATAATATATAACTGAAAATGCAATATTAATTAAGTCACATTTTTAATGTTTATATAGAATTAGGTGAAATCACGTGCTAACTTTATATTTATATGTATTGCAAATTGTGCCACTTTGTTTGTTCACTAAGGCAAACTTTTGATTCAAAATTGAATTGGTTTGAATCTATTTTGTTAAAAAGTATTCTTCTCAATTTTGTGATAATGTTTTCCATGTCATTTTAAAAATAGTTGTGCATATCATATCCGAATATTTGTTTTATTCATTCCATTGCTTTAGTGTAAATAAATACCATTAAGCAGTCTACATAAAATTTTCAATCCGATGCACATTCGAACACTATTTCAGCACTTAAGAAAGATGTGAAAAAAGCTAAACAAATCGAAAATATCTCAAAAATGATAAAGTTTTTGTGCTTTTATTATATTTGAAGAAGCATTTAAATATCAATAACGAACAAAAAGAAATTAATCTAATTATTCGCATATTGTTGTTACTTCTTCGGGTCCCGTACATAAACAGATCTGATGCGTGATATCTCCGACAACGCGGCACCAGAACGAGATTGCGGTGTGACCTTGCAAGACTCTGAAGACGAGTGGCAAAGTCAGTTTCCATATTGTATAACATTCATGCAGCGCGCAAACAAACCCAACAGGTTTTTGCTGAATCTTGCAGCGATAGTGTGCACGGATCATTCACATTGCAATCTGAGCAATTCGCACGGGCAGATGGGTGAATCGGTTGCAATTTCCCGTGAAGAAAGTATTGCAACAAACATTGAAGAAGTAACAATAGAAAAATGAATAAATGCCTTTATTTAAAATACTATTTCAAAATCATTACAAGTAATACAATCTTTCAGCACCCTATATTAAAACATTCTCTGAAAAGAGTCGTCAGGAATAGGATTTCTTACAAACATTTAAAAAAAAATATTATTCAATTATATTTATCACATATTATACGTTATGTTTTATCTTAACAAACATTCTATAAGAACACATAAAGACCATTAAGTGAATAACATTTAAAAATCTGCAATTGTAAATTTCAGAATGTTATAAATATTAAAAATGAAGTTACAAATTTAAAAATACGCTTAAACTCATATAAAAAATCCTTTAAAACTCATGCATTGATTATTAGAGCAATATATTAATAAAAATTGCAATTGCAATATATTGCAATATCATTCAGAAAAAATTTCTCAAATTCAATTTAATTTACACAGAAGAGACCCTTATTCTTAATCAAAATACTTTACAAAACATAAAATACTTTCTCTAAATATTTTCTAATATATTAAATACTTTCTAATATACCTAATACTAAAATAATTTCTATTTAGCAGATATTATATGATATATTTTACCTTAACAAACATTCTACAGTAATATATTAAGATCATTAAGTGAATGAAATTTACTTTTAAAAATCTGGAATAAAAAATTTTTAGAATGTTATAATTATAAAATCGAAGCTAAAAATCTAAAAATTACATTTACATACATATTAAAACTCCTTATAAAACTTATATTGTTCTAATAACCAATGATGATTGTATATCCATAAAAGCTGCTAAAATTATTTTGCAATACAATTCAGCAAACAATGCTAAAAAAATTTAATTTACATAGAAGAGGCTGCATACCGTCTATTCTTTAACATTAAGAAGACTTCACAAAACCTAAAATACTTTCTCTGCTACATATTCTGCAGTCTAAAGCGAAATTTAAACTTAGCAGATAAAAGATAAAAATTAAGACTTATGATTAAAAAGACGATGTTTCACAAATAAACTATTAAAGTCAATACGTGAAATGAAATGCGTACGAATAATTCCTTTTTCTCGTATTTGTCAAGAAAGTAAAATCTTCTCTAAATATCCTTGAAAAGAAGAGTCCATTTTGAGAAGAAGAACTATAGAAAATGTTTCGCCTACTTACTTTTGATGAGTTTTCTTATGATACCATAAACCGGCTTTTTGAGAAAACCCCTTTCGGCATACGTCACACACAAAGGGCTTCTTTTCTTCCGAGTGAGTCACCAAATGAACAGTTAAAGTACATTTGTGTGAAAACCTCTTCTGGCATGTTTCGCACGCGTACGGCTTTTCTTTGGTGTGTGTACGCACATGAACTGTTAACTGACTATTCTCGGAAAATCCTTTTTGACACACCTCACAGACGTACGGCTTCTCTCCGGTGTGGACGCGGTAATGAGTTTGCAAGTGATCCTTGCGAGAAAACTTTTTATTGCACAATTCGCAGGAATGGGGCTTCTCTTGCGTGTGAGTTCTCAAATGTGTCCACAGATTTGAACTTTGTCCAAATGCTTTTTCACATATAGTGCATGTGTGCGTCTTCTCTATGGTATGAGTGACCATATGGACTCGAAGAACATTCTTTCGAACAAAGTCCTTGTTGCATATTTCACAGACGTGAGCTTTTTTCCCTCGTGAATTAAAAGATGCTTTTAAATCACCTTTTCTAAGAAATATTTTGCTGCACATGTCACACGCATGAGACTTCGTTCCCGAGTGGCAAACCAAATGCTGTTGTAAATTCCATTTCTGAGCAAATCGTTTTCCGCAAACACACGAAAAATTGTTTTCTTTCACAGTGGGTCCACCAGGCCGAATCATTACTTATTGCTTTTATCAAAATACGCGGTTAGTGTGCTTAGCCGAAAGATTCAATTCAGAGGGAAACAAAATGTCGTCCACCTCAACAAGAGCAGCGAGTTTTATATTGCTGTCCTTCAAATGAACTCACAGGAGCGAACTTCCTTCACTTCGCCAACAAATAAGAAATATCTCCTTTTGAAAAAGTGATTCCTCCAAACAGGCTTTCGTGGTGGTGAATCCCAAATGAAATAGAAGTATTCTAAAAAAGGGAAGAAGGAATCAAAAGAAGCATCAGATGAGTACTGCAACGAGAAAGAGAAGCTGTTTTTACATCACAACAGCAAAAATATGCATTGAACACTCTCCTGCCAATATCTGTCCATTCATTTCATTCCTTCATTGCAAACCCTAAAACATCAACGGTTAAAATAAAGTTATTTCACTTTCATATTTGAAAAAAAGAAATTTTAAATCTAAATCCATATAAAATCTAAATCTAATAAGTGTAGTGTTGTGGGTTCGAGGGCGCCCGTTGGGCATGTACGGGCCACAAGTGTAAGCACCACATTGCAGTGTGCAACTAGACTATAACTGGGTGTGATTGGGTTGAGACACGGGTATAAGAACTCACAACTTTATTGACATACGAACGAACACAACATACGCTTAATTAACTAGACACTATCTAACACATTTAAAGGCATATAATCATAGATTCGTGGAAGAATATCTCTATTAAGCCGAAAACCCGATACTCAGGTGCGCGTGGGATGCGCAAAATATTCTTCCTCTGCGAGTGAGTGTCTGTAGTCCAACTTATATGCAGAATTCAGTTAATATATTTCCTGTCGGTATAAGAGACTATAAACTAAAAGTTTTTCAGTGGGAGCGCAGTTTGCGCAGTACTTCCTCTCTGTCGGAAAATTTAGCTGAGTGCCGAGGTGGGGAATATAGCAAGAAGCAATAATCGCTACATTTTAATTTAATTTGAGAAAGAAAACTTTATCATACAAAAGGTTAAAAAGTAACAAAACTACGAAAACCATACTTACAAAAACATACTTTTGGTTTCAACTTAATTATGATCAAATCATGTTACCTGCAGCCAGCCGACCCTCGAGCTAGCAATACTTGATTTACATATCAACTTATAGATCTGTGCCCGAAGTCACGACCCATTATATGCCTTCGGCATAGGACGTCGGACCCGGATGCAAAACGAAAGAGAAATATATATTTTCCAATACTTTGGGCAACACTCTTGGATGAGAGTCTCGAAGCCTACTGACCCTTTCGCTTAAATGTCACTGGGGTCCAAATGAAAGTGCAGTGCGTAGGAGGAAGCAGGGGTTACAACTGAAGTTTTCAGGACAAGCGGGGGATTCAAAGGATGACAGAGAGAAATAAGAAGAGGTGAGGAATGATAAGCTCCGCCCACCCGTCTTTGCATGAAGAGGAAGTAACTGGAACAGAAGAGCTGAAAACTGTTTAGATAATAGAAAGAAAAATTTTCAGCTTTGCATTATAAGTAACCGAGATAAAATTATATTTTGAAGCATAAGATAAAATAGTATATTTTAGAGCATTCATTCTGTGATCAACATCATGCTTAAGAATAACTACTACCACTACAACTGTTACAAAATGCCCCGTTCATCGTCTGGAGTTGAGATGGCCATGTTCAGTTTTAGAATGGCGTGGGTCAATTTGTGTAAACACACAATGCATAAAAATAAAGAAGGTTAGAAAAAATTGCAATAAAGATGGATAAAAGGAAAAATAATGAACTTCGCAACCATTATCTGAATGAAGCAAGATAGAATGAAACCCAAAGGGGAAAAATAAATTGCAAGTTTTGCGCTGGAATACGGGGAAAAAAACACAAAGTAAAAATGTTCACACTATTAAGTAATGGTATTTCAATTGCAAAACACTGAAGACATTATTGTGCAAAATTACTACATGCAAACATAAGAAAATACCAAAAAACAATATGAATCAAATTAATACAGAGGACGCATGTTTGTTAGGAAGATGTATAGAAATAAAATATTTAAAGTGAACGTAAAATGAAAAATACACGCGCAATTTAAAAGTGAAAATCCTAAAGCAAGATGGAATAATCACCAGTGAAATTAAAGTGTATAGACTGAAAGATTAGAGATGTATAGCAGCTTGAAAATTATTTAGGAGAACGAGTCTGTGAAGATACGGTCTCATTTTATGATCCATAGACGTATAAAAAACTTGAAAATGATAGAACTGAAAAGTTATTTTAGAGATATAACAAAACATGTTCATGAATAAAAATTTGATTGAACAGTATATTTAGTTTTCATTCTTGTATTTTCTGTTTATACTCCTTTAACATTTCTTCTCGCAATTTGCTGCAATCAGAAGGGCGCAGATGTGTGTGGTATTTATTTAATTTGATAGGACATATAAAATTTTTATGACATACAAGTTCTATAAATACTGCTTTTGACATGATGCTTTGAAAATTTTTTATATGTTTATCTCTTATTATTCAAAATTAAACTTTCAAAAATTTACTTCTTTCATTTTACAATCCATTTCCACACAAACACACACACATTAGTTATAATTTTCTATAAAGAAAGTAAACACTGAAGAAATAGCAGAATAGAAAATGAATAAATGTCTTTATTTAAAATATTTTTTACATTTCATCACACATAATACGAGATGTAAAAAGGTACAATCTCCCTATGGCAAATTACGAAGTATTCTCTGAAAACAGTCGTCCGACAATTTGAATAATTTTCTTACAGAAAATTAAAATAATTAAATTATACTAAGCAAATATTATATTTATGACATATTTTTACCGTAAAAACATTCTATAATAATAAAGGCAATTCAGTGACTAAGACTACATTTTGAAAATCATGAATAGTAGATAAAAGAAACTTATACTTCAATTTTAGAAATATAAAATTTAAAAATGCACTTGTATATATGAAAAATATTCAAAACTCATACATAAATCATCAATTATTAGAATAATAAGTCAATAAAAACATTGCTTAAAAGTTGTTCCGATTTACACAGAATAGGGATGCACACCGTTTAGGCTTAATCCTTAAGAAACCAATAAAACTCCAAACAGCTATCTCTACTATATATTCAATCGTCTAAAAGATTAACATTTAATACATAAAAGGTAAACATTTATATTAAAATGAGGACGTTTCGCAATAAAATTAAAAAAAAAAAAAAACAATAAGCTAAAAATGCATGCGAATAATCAGTTTTCTGTATTTGTCACCAAAGTATATTGAAACTCGTTTTTAAAACAAAGTCTATTATGAAAAAAAGTTTCTATGAAACAAAAGATAAGCAATTCATTCCTTTTGCATGAATTTTCTCGTGACGTGATAAATGCTGTTTCCGAGAAAATGCTTTTGGCATACATCACATGTAAATGGCCTTTCTTTGGAATGAGTCACCAAATGTGAAGTTAAGTTTGATCTATGTGCAAATTCTTTCTGGCATACATCGCATACATGCGGCTTCTCTTTGGTGTGGATCCGGTAATGGTTTTGCAAATCACCCTTCTGATTAAACGCCTTATTGCACAATTCGCACGCATGAGGCTTCTCCTTCGTGTGAGTTCTCAAATGTTCCCCTTAGGTGGCAACTTTGTCCAAATAAATGCTTTTCCGTACAAACTGCATTTGTGCGTCTTCTCTTTGGTGTGAGTGACGATATGGACTCGAAGGTGATCCTTTCGAGCATAGTCCTTGTTGCATATTTCACACACGTGAGCTTTTTTTCCTCTCGTGAATTAAAAGATGTTCTTTTAAATTTCTTTTCTAAAAAATCTTTTGTTGCATATGTCACACTCGTGAGACTTCGTTCCCGAGTGGCAAATCGAATGCTCTTTCAATGCGTTTTTCCGAGCAAATCGTTTTGTGCAAATATCACACGAGAAACCATTCTCTTCCCCCCAGTTGGTCCACCAAGCTCAGCCATGACTCAATGCACTTGTCGAAAGATTCAATTCACAAGAAGAAAGAAAAAAAAAAAAAAAATGTCGTCCACCACAAAAAGAAAGCGGATTTTAGTAATGATGTAAAGAAGTTCCTTCAAATACACTGACAGAGAGCAAATTTACTTCACCTCATTTCATTATTGCAACTTGCCATATTATTATAAGCAGCTTTATAAGCAGAAATCTTAACACACAGACATACACTAGTTATAAACTTTGAGAAGAAAGTAAACATTGATGAAATCACAGAATGGAAAATGAATAAATATTATTATTTAAAATTAAATTAATTAAACAAAACATTGATTAAATTAAACATTCTATAGTAACACATAAAAAGCCATTTACTGAATAAAATCTAATTTTTGAAAATCATGAAAAGTAAATCCAAGAAAGTTATATTTATAAAAGTGGAGTGTAAAATTTAAAACTGCACTAGTATAAATAAAATATTTAAAAATCATACATAAATCATCAATTATTAGAAGAATATGTCAAGAAATTCTTCCATCGCTTAAAAGATGTTCCGATTTACACAGAAGAGGGATGCCCACCGTTTATGCTTAATCCTTCAGAAACCCCAAACAGCTATCTTTACAGCACATTGAATTGTCCAAAGGGAATAAAATTCAATACATGAAAGGTTTACAATAAAATAAATGAGTTTCACAATAAAATTTTTAAAAAACTATAAGCGAGACGAAATGCATACAAATAAAGAATCTTTCTCTATATGTTATCAAAGTGCAGTTCTATGAATCTCGATTTTAAAAACAAAGTCTCTTTTGAGAAAAAAAAAGTTTTATGAAACGCCTTCATTTTTCATGAATTTTCTCATGTCGCAATAAATGCATTTTGCGAGAAAATCCTTTGTGACATGTAGCACACACAAAGGGCTTTTCTTTGGAATGAGTCATCAAATGAGTAGTTACATTTGATTTATGTGAAAACCCCTTTCTGGCATATATCACACACAAACGGCTTCTCTTCGGTGTGGACGCGGTAATGGTTTTGCAAATCAACCTTCTGATTAAACGCCTTATTGCACAACTCACACGAGTGAGGCTTTTCTTGCGTGTGAATTCTCAAATGCTGCTTCAGAGTTGATCTTTGTCAAATGTTTTCCACACAAACTGCATTTGTGCGGCTTCTCATTGGTGTGAGTGACCATATGGACTCGAAGGTGATCTTTTCGAACAAAGACTTTGTTGCATATTTCACACACGTGAGTTTTTTTTCCCTTCCGCGCACTATTTTTCATTATTACACTTGAAATGCCGCCTACGAAAGGAAAACTCTTCCGTCAGAGGCTGGAGTTAAAGAAAGTGACGATGCTGCCTTGGACGGAGGATAATCTAAATAAAAGAGTTAATATTTTTAATTTTCTGAAACCGCGCAACACACACATGTGCTTTTATAAATAATGGAATTAGCCAAAATCTTACTATTGCTAAAAATTTTAATTGGCATGATCATAGTCAGTATGTTATTTGTGTGAAAGAACTAAAACTTAATTCCATCGGCTGATTATTTAAACACTGTGAATAATTTTACAGTCTGAAAATTTTAAATTCACTTTTGTTATTATTTTATATTAAAGATTTTCTTTCAAGGTAATTAAATTCCAAAAAGTGGTTATCTAGAGGTTCGTATGCAGGCAGCATATGAAAACAGAACTAATGGAGCATTCAAAAACGAAATACAGTAGCTTTGTACTGCAACAGAAGTGGAATTTATAATCCACGGGGCAAAGATTATGCAATTTCTGATATTAGACATTTAGATTTAAATATTTGATACTAAACTGGTATTCATTATTATAAAAATTTAATCATAATAACCTTCTGAGACATTTGTCCATGGAAAAAGTGGAAAAGATACCTGATATAACATATATGTGTCTGCAAGTGAAAAAAAAAAATTTAAAAACTACGTATTGAGACTAATCTCTTGATTATTTTATTAGTCAAGAAAACATCTAATAAAAGCAAATATTAATTGCTTTTACCTCAGTTTGTAGACAAAATATCTTTCATAATGTGAAAATGATGAATTTATGATTATTAAAATTTATTTCAATCGAAATCTTATAAATGTTCTTAATCTTTTAATGTCTTTCATTTTGTTAAAATTGTTGATAAATAATTTTAAAAATCTTTTCAGTTATGCATAAGTTTTACATATCAAATGTTAATAAATTTTATTCTAAAATAAAAGTAATACTTCTGATTAAATAAAATACATAATATTTATTACTTTTTTATTCAAGCATACTAATAATCAGTGAGTATCAATCAACCAAGTTATTTATTATCATTATCAATAGTTATTTTTCAACAACATATTAAATTATCAAACATAGCGATTTTGAAGACTACGTTCATTGATATCGCACGCATTGTAGCATGATCTTAAGTTCTCTACAAAAAAAAAAAAAAAAGTGAAAGAGGGCAGAAAATTTCAGAAAAATATGGCCAACTTCAAGTGTATTTATACAACAAATTCAGTTTTCATTCTTCTATAAAAAAATTTAAAATACACTTCCTTTTTATGATATATATTTTAGTACTTTAAAAATTCTCAGCATATTACACTTTCAGATGAAGAAATATATTAGGTACACATGATTGAAAGTACTCAAAGTTCTTTTGACATCACTTAATAAATAAGAAAAAAAATTACGACAACCAAAAATGTTTTCAAATGATTTTTTTTATGAGGGACAAGAAAAATGAAAGCTTATGCATTCAATGGAAACTTGTAGGTGCTTCACGAGCAGAAAAATAAAATGTAGTATAATTATTAAATAATACAAGCTAACTCTACAGAACTCCTTTCAGTTATAAATGTGTCAAAGAGTAAAAAACTTCCCAAAATGTTAGATATCATGATTTGAAAAGTACATGAAAACTAAATATATTTCAGAGAATTTAAAATAAACAACTTTTAAAAACATGACTAATAGAACCGTCATGTCTTCATGCTGTTTAACATGATTTATACCCCCTACTATGGATTGTAATAGTTTGGGATTAATGCAATCTGTTTAATGATGTCTTACACAATAGAGCGATAGTCTCACTTATAAAATTCCCAACTTTAATCTTTTATATATTATTTTAAAATAAATTATTTCCAATAAAATATTTGAGAAGATATACTTTTATTTTTAATAATGTGAAAAGTATATGAAAATAGTTAAATATAAACTTTTAATAAACATTTGCAGAAATAACATATACAAAAGTTTAGTTTAGTAAGATGTCATTTTATGGCTTAAAAGAGTTATTAATGAACAATTTTTAATAATACAACAAACTTAAAAAATATTTTTTTACAAGAAAATCTTGATAAAAAGAATTCAATTTAAAAGTACAGAATTATGAACATAATCAATAACACTAAAAAGTATACAACTCTACAAATATGTTTTAGATACATTCTTTAAAGATTTTATTCTATAATTCATAATTTATGATAAAAATATGTTTAGTGCTTTTATTATAATATATTACTGAGGATAAAACAAAATCCTTTAATGAACTTTGGAGTAAATTACATATAATAAAAATAATTGAACTATTTAAAATTATTTTAGATTTCAAGACCAATATTTTGTATTTGGTCTATGTTGGCTTATGTATTTTGTAAATTCTAATACTAAATAATAGAAATTTTTTAAGTAAAGAACAGAAAAACAAATACCAATTCAATAGGCATTAAAAATAAAACTCTGTTACCATAAGCATGTTTAATTTTCAATATTTGCCAGTAGTCTTTTCTATACATTTCTCATAATTGACATATTGTTTGAACATAATATTCATTTGGTATAAAACTTACTTGCTTTTTGCCCAAAAGTACAATTCAGTAGACATTAAGAATAATAAATACATTGTCACTTAGATTACAGAATTTCTAGAATTTATGTTATATGTAAACTAATTTTTAAAAAGAATTCTTATTAACTTAATGAGTCTAGATTTCTAAAAAAAATGGAATGGGCTTTATTAATTTTAATATAAATAATAATTCTGTGCTAAAAAGTTACCAATTTTTTTTATTTATGTCTTATATTTCTTTGCCCTATTGCTATTTTAAACTTCTTACCCTCTACAAGTTCACATCTACAAATAGTGAAATCTAGATTTTACTCAGGCATCTACAAATTTTCAGTATCTTCTCTTATTTAAGTAATCTCCCTCCATCAATTTTTATCATTAAATAAACTAGGAACATTTATTTAAGAAGAAATGTTTTATAATGTTAAGTGGCCAACCTGTCTTTTCTGAATAAATTATTTAAAAGTTATTTCAATTTGCTTTCTGTACTGGCATTATGTTACATTAAAAGCAATTATTTGATTGAAATGTTCAAACTGGTATTTCTCTTTCTGTCTAATCCTTTCAATCAGTTATCCCATATAAAAAAAACATTTATTAATTAAAGAACAATAGGCTTAATGTAATTTTTTTTAAATACTATAAACAACATAACTTTTGTTACTCACAGATAAGAAAAGAAAAACCCAATTATTAGACAAAATGCTGCTGCAAATAATCACATTGTTTTATTTAATTTTTAACGTATATGATGCAATTTACTATCAGAAAGACAACAGAATGAAATAATTTATTCAAAATACTTGATTTACCCAATTTGTTTTAAATACCATTTACATAATTATATTCAAATAAATAAGTGTTTCATTTATTATATAGAATTTATTTAGATTTGACAGTAAACTTCTAAATGCAAATCTGTATTAAAAATGAACTAATCTTTCAATAGATAAGGATGTCCATTTTATATATTCGCTATTGAAAAGTGCATAACTAAAACATTTGAATTTAAAGATAGACTTACTTTTATAAGCACTTATCCGGTTGACATCGTTACTATGAAGATACTTTTAAAAAGATCTAATAAAAGTAGCTGAAAGACAC
>BPLR01015765.1:0-82946 GCA_021605095.1 Caerostris extrusa | reverse complement strand
GCTACGCATTGCTTTCCACACATTGCTCTGGGTTGTCTTAAAAGTTTGAATTTCGAAAGCCTCGCAAGTGAGCGCGCCCTTGATACTCGCGCCTGCATTGATAAATACATTTCTGAAAGAAGATTTTCTTTTATACAGGTTATTTCTTTGTGGGAGGCTCCCCATCTGGCAAAATGAAAAAGGTAAGCCATTTAATTAGGGAGAGGCGAGTGGTTTCATGGCGGCCCTGTTATCTGCGTGCGAATGCAAAAATAAATATCACCGCGCATTTACTTTCACTCCCTACGGATAAATGCTCGCCACCAAGAAAAATGTATTTTTACGCGAATGATGAAAATGACGCAAGTTAAATGGTCAACATGCGGTACAATTATGCTGATTACGAAAAATGTATTTTTGGTTGCAATTGGGTGAAAATAGTATTTTACTTTTTTAATGAATACTGAACACTAACTCATTTTGCTTCTCGCACTCGCTTCAGCATATCTGGGCTTTCGAATAGCGAAAAGCCATTTCACTAAGCCAGCAATATCTTTCTTTGCAATGCGTAGTTAATAAACGAGTCGGGATAAGCTTCTATTCGGCACGCTCTTTGACACTGGTATTTCGAGTATTGGTATTATTAGGGAATTTCTGGTAAAATGTTTGACTAATTGGAATAATTAATACCTTTAAATTGGCTATACTATACATTTGAAATTTCATCTACAAATTAAGAACTTTGAGTGAGCACCATTTCACATCAATATAATGATAGCAAGATAGGACCCGCACCTGAGATGCTACCCGGTGATCAGGATTGAAGAGCTTATTTCCTTTATAAATACTAGAAGATACGCGTACGCTGCCTGTGATTTCATTTACAGCTACTGATTTCGTAGCCAACAATTTCTAAATATGCGCAGACATATTTCGAGGGCAAATTTACACTTGCCCATTGGTTGCGCCGCCAAATACTAGCATACTTACTGACGAATAAATACCATCGCAATGTAATTATTCAGAGCGACAATTTTTGATGAAATAATATTTCCATCTGTAGTTATTTGCGTACACATAATACGATATCGCGTCATGATTAAATTCTACTTTATTTATATAAATTAGCGCCATACATTGCGTCATGGGGATATGCATTTGAAATTTTAAAATATTACTTATATTTGGAATCTACTGTGAATATTTCACATCTAAATAATATAGGTCTCACGAGAATTAAACCATCAAATTCCTAAACGCAGCGACACCAACATTTGATTCTCTCACGTAACTCCCTTGTAGCGCAACCATTTCGTCATCCCAATACAAAGATCGATGAGAAATTAATAAAGACGACACGGGAACGGTGGTAGCAGAGGCGGAAAGAGAAACAAAGTTTGCGGGAACTTAGACAAATGCCGATATTTCGAAATAAAACTATCACGCGGACAATTCCCTCACTACTTCGTTACTCTCGATCAAGCAACAAAGCAAACGAATCGCCGGAGACAAGCAGTCTTCTATTCTCAGGCAATGAGGCACGCCCCACCACAAACAGCGAGAACAAAAACAGCCCCAACCCAAAGAAGACTGAATTATGACAAAAGAATGCGCCGTAATACGAATGAACATTACGATGGGCAGAGTCGATAAATAGCAACAAAGCAAACGGCCATTTCAAAGAAGAATGGGATGGGTTCTCAAATGCACGGGTAATATTCATCGGTTATCAAGCCATGGGGCACATTAACTGGCCAAGGAGAGTAGCCGCCCTGCTCGCCCAAATTGTCAGGTTTCTGAAAAGCCAAATTTACGCAGCGAGAGACACGGCAGCGAAAAATAAATTAAAAAGCGGGAAATGCCGATATTTCATACACACACACACACACAATACCTGCCTATTAAGCAAAGCCACTTTTTGTGTTTGCATGAGCGTGCCTTGATACTTTAGCGCACGCAAAGGGCAATACTCTGAAAGAAGGTTTTCTCTTTACGGTATATATTTTTCTTAGTGTTTATCATACCGAAAAAGAATCATTTAATTGTAGATATGCATAGTTTATTGGGCAAATTTATTATCTGCGGCGAATGTGAAAATAATGCACATTGCACTATTTCCTCTTTATTGTACTCAAGTGGTAATGCATGATGCTTCAATTATTTTCAAATGGAAATTGCCGAACATTTCACTTCATTTGCTTTCGTATTTCTACCGCAGCAAAGTAATTACGAAACACAGGAAATTTCATTGCTACAAGCAAATGCCCCTTATTGCATGTATACACTGAGCTGATAAAAGCTTTAGTACTGGTACGCGCTTGTATACTGTCAGTGCTCTACTATTTTTACATTAGCGAATTTCATAAACGTTTGATTACTTGAACCACCAATGAAATTTTAAACTATTTATTATCATATACTTGAAATTTTATCACGGTAAAGAACTCTCGCACAGCGAATTACTCGCCACCAGCAGTTGGATATAGGCGATAGATCGATATTACTTCAAGATTTCAGCTCGAAGAACTTTATTACATTATTTCAATACTAGAAGAGATTACAAGAGTAATGCTGCCCGCGATTCTCAATGACAAATCACTGATTTCAGAGGCATTTCTTGACCACAATATATTTTTTCGTCATATTTTTGCGGCAAACCTTCAAATAAGTAGCTCACGGCCGTGCAGGCAAATTACTATTACTGATTTTATTTAAATACTAATTATTAATGCACCGCCCCAGAGTAACGATCACTCGCAAAATAATTTCTTTTCAAGGTGAAAAAGCGGTCATAGAAATATCATTTGAATATTACTCCCACTCTCTATTCTTGAATCAAATTACGCTCACTTTACCGGCATTACGAATGATATATACTGAAATTTCAATATTATTATATATTTTCTTCACTATTTTTAATACGATTATTTACAATATTATTTTATTACTTCGATTCTCATTTACCGAAAGGAAAAGGGATTTCTCGCATTTTCGGCAGCTAAGGCTTAGTTTAACTTTCTATTTTCGCACAGTACCATGGCGGACCAAGGCCGTCCGCGCAATTGGTTTTTCACTGATAAGAAGCGCTTTTTACGGCAGGGCCACAAATTTATCAATTATCTTTTACAATATTTGTATTAGACGTATTGGTTTAAAAAAGCAATTATTTCTCCACACGTACACATATTACTATTTGGTAATTATATTTGCAATATTAATTAACACAGATATTGTGTAATTTAAAATTGCTTACTATTATTTCTAATTAAAATTTCTATATTTACACATTGTAGTTAGATTTCATTAAAAAACTTCTTACTCTAAAATAAATACTCAGTCTCTATTGATTTCTACTTTGATGTAGATACTCTTGTAAATCAAAATGAATGGACCATTTAGTAGCAAAAATAAATTTTTAAGAGAGTTTGTTTGAATTATATGTAATTACAGCATTTCATTGTTGAATGGGCTTTAATTTTTATTTACTCTGAAGGCTAATTCACTGTAACATTATTTTCTTACGCCTGACAAATACTTAATGATTCAACAATAATACTTACCTGCTAGCCGTCAAAAAGATTCTACTTTCATTGAGATGGGGACAGTATCCATCTCACCTAGCTCGAAAGGCACCGGAAACCCCATTTACAGTGGTTGAAAAATTTGTTTTTATTATAACATTACCTCCAGCTGCTTATAACAAAGGTGCGGACTTCACGAAGCAAAACTAGACGCGTTTCTAGAATTCACCTCCTAAACAAATACATAGAACAATAGCAACAAAGATAAAGCCGAAAAATAAAATTCCTGTTTGCCATGGGGCCCACTGCCTGGAAGGTCACTCAATGGCATTTGAAAAAGTAAATAAGTGATATTTCATACATTTAATTTCGAAAGAGGCAAACAGAGATAACAAATGTGGACTTTCATTGGCTTTAATTTCAAATATAGCGCAGCACACTTTCCTCGGCAAGAAAAAAATTTTCTTTGAGGGCATTTTCAGAATTGTACTAAGCTCATTCTTATTTCATTGCGGTTTCGAATGCGAATGGGATGCGGTTCGACGCACGAGAAGGCTCCCCTCGACAGCGGTCGCCATGAAATGTTAGTTGTTACTTCACACTTCTTTATTTCTCTTTATCTTTGCGGCACATTGTCAAATTAGTGCGGTTTCACCTTTGCAGCAGGCGTAGCTCAAAGATTATGCACACATTTCGGTAATTCAACGCCCTGATTTTCACCCGCCTCTCGGGAGACCTTTGAGTTTATAATTTCTCAAAGGCTTTATTGGCAGAATGGCTTCGCTCACAAGGCTTTTACACCCTTGAGCTATAGACCAATGGGCAATTCTCAGTGAGCGCATAATAAATTACCGATAAATTTCGGCCTTCACTGAAAATAAAGTAATTTCAATTTACATATTTGGACATAGTACATTAATATTTTTAAGTCAGTTTCTCACTTATGAACAAAATGTTTCTCACATTTCTGAAAATAATAATTAATTGATTTTTGCAATATAATATTTTAACCAATCGCGAATTTGACTCGAAAGAAATTTCACCATACAAACATTACCAATTTCGAATTTCGATTAAATGGGCCGCGAAATTCCGGCACCACGCGTCATTATTACTACTAATATTGAAATTTACCGATATTTTTACTAAATAGCAAGATTATAAGAATAATTCAATTCTAAATATTTTTATTGAAAATATTTTAAAAAGATGAAAATAGCCTACTAAAAGTTTGCTTCAATAAAGCAAAAATGCAAATTTGATTTTTACTCTACTTATTTTTATATATTTTTACTAAATAATAATTATAAAGCACGTATTTCACTTATACTATATTTCAAAATTATTTAAAATTTTATAATTTTCTTTCGAAATTTATTTGTTTATTTAGCAAAATATCGACTACTTTCAAATATCACACACACTAGAATAAACAAAAGATTAAATGTAGAAATTTAAAGATTTATTTCATTGAAGTTACTCAAAATGCTCCCCAAAAGATCGAAAGGGTTTAAAATTTCTAAAATAATTATTTGAAAATAAAGAAATAAAAAATACTCAAAGAAAAATAAAAAATTAATAATTAAAGAAATAAAATAATAATACACCTAGATATGGCCATACTATTTCGAAATCAATTAAATGGCGAAAACTGCATTGAACAATACGAAGATATATTCACGACACGGAATTAGCTATTTTCACAATAAGAAAAGTACCATGATTCATTTTCACACCGAAATGAACAACGTTATATTTTCAGAAATATCAATTTCACGCAAGTATAGTACTCTTTAGGCTTTCGTTCTACTCATCATAATGTGGAATACGAAGCTTTGATAACTAAATAACTTTTGCTTTGAACAACACAATTGCCTAATAATATTTTCTTTTTTGCTCTTAGAAAATTTCACAAATTTCAATATTTCAATATTTCATGAAGATAAGTAACTATTTTTTATAAATGTAACTGTATTACTGCCTGAATAAATGAGGGACTTTATTATAAAGAAACAATTAGAGGTTCTACTTCTTGCACATTCTCTAAAATATTTATTATACAACATTTTTTCTTTGATTCATTACAATATCAATTATTAAATAACAATATATTACAAATATTACTATTAAATAACAACATATTACAAATATCACCATTAAATAACAATATATTACAAAATATCGATTATTAGTTAATAATATACAAAAAATAATACTATAAGATGTACATGCCTCTAATAATCTCTTTTTTATATAAAATATTCAATAAATGAATACAGCAAAGAAGCAATTTTCAGCGGCAGGCCGCCACACGGCAGAGGGGGAATAGGGTTTCCGAGTCTGCCCGGCGAAGGCTTCTTCCTCAGGGAATAGGGAATATTTCGACAGCGAAATATATTTCATAAAGCTCTCAAAATGTAAAGCCCTGCCTGCACATTTATTCTCACGCATAGTTGAATATTGATGAAAATCTTCTATTTGAACAAAAGAAGGGGAAAAATAAGCGATAATAATAGGGTCATAGGTTATATAACAGCAATTAAAAAGCTACCACATGGCATTTTCGTACCATTTCATGATATTATTAATTAGCGTTTCTATAATAATATTACTAATAATTAAAGAAATTTCAAAAATAATTACTGGGTAATAAGTCACCACAGGAGCTTAAAAATCAATAAAATTTCATAATTACTGCCTTTCATATGAATTTTCTCTGTAAATTATAATATTATAAATTCACCTACCTTAATTAAATACTTGGTAAAATTGCCTACTTTCAAGCGATTCCCATATTTCAACTCCCTCGACACATTTACTCAATATATGAGGATATTTATTTCTTCTTTATATATAGTACACGACAAAATAACAAAATTTCGATAACGCATTACTTCCCCGCAGAAGAAAAATAATAAATTTTACTACTTCGGGCAGCAATTAACATTTACAGCGTATTACAAGGACCATGAAAATAGCATGAAGTCGAAGTAGCATTACTGCCGCGTTGCCGGATAACAAATTATTATTTCGATAAAAAAAATACCAATTATACAACTATACTTAGTTTTCATACTTAAAGTCAAGTATATTAATGAGTATAAGGGTCTCCCTAATGTAATTTCCAACTAATACCTTAAGCAACATACCATTTCAAATATTTGACTTCCCTTTTTACTGCACTTTATATAAGGGAGCATTTTCGGCCATCTCCAATACAAAGACTAATCTTTATAGGAATTAAATAAATATCGATTAATAGAACGCAAAAAAGAAAGAAGAAGAGGCGGGAAAGAGGAAACAGAGTTTGAAAACTCAATAAATGGATGACTTTAAACAAAACTCATCACTATACCTCCCTCTCACTACTCTCGTCACGCGATCAAACAACAAAGGGAACTGACCATGGAGACAGTTACCTTATTTTCAGGGCACAGGTATTCTCTCTACTTAAAGAAAAAGAAGCAGCAAACCAAAGCGAGTGACAAAGAATGGTACAGGATATTTCAATGAACACATGATGGGTGAAGCCGATAACAGCAACAAAGCAAAAACCGCCATTCTCGGAAAGAAGAATGATGGCCCTTTCTACGGTTTGTGGTTATTACTGCGGCAGACAATGCTGCCGTTGAGAGTAGTCATTCTTGTTCACTCACTTCAGCTCATGAAGCCTTGAAAAGCTTCAAAATTTCTGGCTACGAGCGAGAGACACGGTCAGCGTTGCAATAATGGGAAAAGGAAATGTCGACTTTACACACACAGGCTCGGCTGTCGTTAAAGCCAATTTTCGAAAATTCCTTGCGGGCAAGAAGGCATTTAGATACCCCTCGAGATCAGCATTGATACATTTGAAAGTAGTGATTTTCTTTTTACGCGGTATTTCTTTAGAGCCTCTCCGCAAGTAGTGAGGCCATTTAATTCAGTCAGCGATGTTTCGCAAGCAAACCATCAGCAGAAAGAGTTTCACATATAAATATACATTGCGATTACTTTTCGTACTGAGAAAAACGCATTTTCTTTTACGCCGAATGGAATTATTGCATTACCTTAACTTCATTTTCTATTTGCATTGGGTAGCGAAGCGCACACTAAATAGTTGAAAATCATTTGCTAAAATCAGTCGGTCATTACGTACGCAGTTATTGATCAGTCACAGCTTCTTTGCATTTCTTTTACGCGTCTTTATCGTCATATTCTTGTTTATTTAATATTGATGAATTTCGCAAACTTCTGGATTAATTGAACTATCAATGAATTTCGCAAAAC
This sequence comes from Caerostris extrusa, assembly GCA_021605095.1. Classification (NCBI taxonomy): domain Eukaryota; kingdom Metazoa; phylum Arthropoda; class Arachnida; order Araneae; family Araneidae; genus Caerostris; species Caerostris extrusa. The sequence goes on along the minus strand of BPLR01015765.1, from coordinate 75,180 downwards.
CACCGTCACATTGGCATTTCGAAGTTTCATCTACGATTAGAATTTGAGTAAGTAAATATTTACACTGGTATACGATAATATGCGATAGATTCAATGCTTACTCAAAATTAAACATTTTAGTATTTATCAAATAATACGACTACCTGAATAGATTACGTGAGCACAATGGTCTATGATTATTTATGAAAATTATTTGATTACAAATTTGTTATCGTATTTAGCAACTGATGAGTAGCACATCGGCTGTTAGGCAACTTTGATTGAATAGGTTTCTCTGTCACCAGCAAGTTAAAACCAATAAGAAATTAATGATCTAGCGAAAAACAATTACTGTATCGATGAATTTCTATTTCAGCGATAAGTAACACAAAAGCAAGCGCTTACAAGCGTAGTTAATAATCGAGCTGGATAAACTTCAGTATTCAGCACGTTTCTTTATCATTACGTTTCTATTTTAATTATCGTAATTTTCGAAAATTTTGATTGTCACTAAATGAATTGTCATAATTTTTAAAATAATTATTCATTGCGCATTTGGAAATTTTTATCACGCCGAATATTCTGAAAGCAGCAAATGATTGCCACTGGCAATACTGATGATGCGCGATAGACGATATTATTTCAGCATTCAGCTTCGGTGAGCTTCATTTATTATCATAAATCTCAATTAGAAGAGATTACTTGGTAATAGTTGTCTTAGACTTTGCAATGAAATCAATGATTTCAGAGCTCACTGACCTTCACGCGGTATCATACTTGAGGCAACTCTACACTAAAGGCTCAGCACAGCAATCTCTTCAATGAAGGCCTTTATCAAGCAGTAGCAAAACCAATCAACAAATTACCGATTTTACGGGACAACGCATCAAGCAATGCACTGACGAAGAGCGGACAATTTTCTTACGAATGATTTTTTCGAAAGTAGTTGGTAGATTACATTACTTTTTGAATAATTCTCACTCCCTTACCCCAACTAAATACCAAGGTCCATACTTCATTATTAAATATTGAAAGGATATAAGGCTTAAATATATTATTATATTTCTTACGGAATTCATTTTAAAAGACGATTCTTTAACAATGTGGTTATTTATTAATTTTTATCTTTATTTTGATTGTAGCAAATAATGGATTTCAACCCTCATCGACGTGCCAATGCTGGGGCTTCATTCGCTTTCACGGGCGCAACAGTTCCCACGGTAGGCCAAGGCCATCTGCCTACTGACAGATTCTGAAACAAGAGATTTTCTTTTATGGGGGTAGAGGTGTCAACCTACACTTAAAGGTCTACAGTTTAGTTCAGGACCTATGGTTTTAAGGTTAATTTATCTATAATGCAATAATATTTTTTTCTGCTTATTATATTTCTAGTGATAATAATCAATGACAGGATATTCAAATTTAAAAATACTCACTGTTATTTTCTAATCAAAATTTAGATTTTCCAATATTTTTCTTTATATGGATTTCATTAAAAAGAATACTGATTCTAAAACTAATAATATGCTATGATTTTTTTTTTTGGATGTATTTTATTTCAAGGAGAAAATTCAGGAAACCAAAACGAAAGGACTTTTTAAAAGAAATAAAAATCTATAATATTTTAAGAGACTTGCTTGAATCTATAGTCATATTGAATAGTGCAAGGGATTACTGAATGCTCTACTTTACTTTTCTACTCAAAAAGTTAACCACCAAACAATATTTTTCATCCTTGACAATATTTGCCATTCAAAGCCATTTTTATCCAGGTCCAACACTTATGCTTGCATTTGTTAAATGTCAAAAAAGATTCTTTTTTCCTATCGGAGATGGTTTTATATATTCATTCCACGGCTTTAAAGCCGAACACTATTTGCCAAGTGTCTCAAAAAAAATTTGTTTTGTTGGCAATATTAAATTCCAGTCGCTTAAGCAAACAAAACGGGGAAAAAGGATCAGGAAACAAAACTAGACGTGTTTGCCCTTAGAATCCAAATATATATAACAAAAGTATGAAAACCTGAAAAACAAAAAACCCTCTTCGTCATGGGCCCCCGTCGGAAAAGACCCCCGCAAATGCCTCGAAAAGTAAATAAGGATATTTTCCCATACTACGAATTCGAAAGAGGCAGCAGAAAGATAAAATAAAAATGACTTCTGCTGCTTTTACTTCTGGGGCAATATAGTGACACTTGCTATTCTTCTTCCCCCGCAAGAAAGGAACTTTCTTTGAGGTATTTCAAAGAACTGCATCGTTTCATCCTATCCATCGTGGTTCTGAATGTGAATGATGCGGTCTGACGTATGAGAAGGTCCTTCGCCTGTGGCTGGGCCATGAAATGTGAAGGCATTGCCTATTTTTTTTTTCTTCTTTCTGCGGCATTGTCAAGGTTGAGAGAAGGGAAGTTTTCTACTCTTTTTGAGAATGGGGCGAGTTCATGCATTGCTTTTCTGTAATCTTATCTTGAATTTTCATTGGTTTCTTCAGAGACTTTTGAGTTTTATAAATCTTCAAGTACATGTTGGTAGAACAGTTTTCGTCTCTCAAGATTTTTACTAACTTTTTAAGTTATATATAGACCAATTCTATAGACCAAGTATTCTTACATTTGTAGTCACTTAAAACAATTAAACAACAACATTTCAATTTTATTTTATTTTTTTAAAAACATTTTTAGTGGATCTCGAATAAAATTTCAGTTTGCAATATTTTACAAATATTATAATGCTTAAATAATGTAAATTCTTATTAATTTCATGGCTGTATGTACATGACAATAATTTCATATCCTACAAAGCATTCTTTTCTTAGCATAACATTCTGAGTTTTAGATTCTTGTAATTCTTATGAATACAATTCTAGAATTGTATTTCCTATAATTTTTCCTCAATTGTAATTTTTATTAGTTGTGTTTGTGCATAAAGCTAAAATATTCTCATATTCAACTTAACATAAGGCCGATATGAGAATTCCAACCATCAAACCTTAAAGGAAGCAGCCACTAAATATTTGATTCCTTTTCACGTAACTCTTTTATATGAGAGCATTTAGCTCCTAATATAAAGACGATGAGAAAAATTAAATAAAATACGACAACGTAAAGAAAAAAAGGTGGAGAAGGAGAGGTGAAAGAGGAAACAAAGTTTTGAAAAACTTAATAAATGGATGATATTCGAAACAAAACCTATCACGTGAAACCTCCCCTTTCCCCCATTTTTTGTTACGCGATCAAACAAATAAAGTAACCGACCGCCGGTGACAAAGCAATCTTATCTTCTGGGTAATGAGGTATCTTTGTTCCCAACCCAAAAGAAAAAAAGAAGACCAAAATCTGACAAAAAGAATGCGTTATATTGAATGAGCATTATGATGGGTAGGAGTCGATAAATAATAACAAAGTAAAAACGGGCTATTTCAAAAAGAAGAATCGATGAGTTCCTTTCTTACGGTTGGTGGTTAACATCAGTGGGGTAATATTAACCGCCAAGTGGAGAGTAGCTGCCTTGTTTCCGCTCAAATTAAGTCCGCGAGTCTTTTGAAAAGCTTCAAAATTTACGTGAGCGAGAAAGACACGGTGGCGTAAAAATAAATTAAAAGTGGGAAATTGCTGATCTTCACACACACACGCAGGTTCGCCTGTCGTTAAAAGTTTGAATTTTCAAAAAGCCTCTCGTGTGAGCGTGTCTCGATAATTTTGGCGTTCGTATTGATAAATAACATTTGAAAGAAAATTTTTTTTTTTATGTATGGTGTTCTTTTAGAAGGTTCGCCTCTGTAAAATGAAAAAGAAGCTATTTAACTAGAGATATGATAAGTTTATGGCGAACTTATTTCCATAAAAGGATTGAAAAATAAATGCACATTTTGATTATTTTGTTATAATTAAGAAAAATGCATTTTATTTATTTTTAATTTAAAATTATTGAACATTTAATTATTTGTTTTCGCATTTTCGTATCATAGCAGACGCAATTACTAAATAGGTGGAAAACAATTTCTGTTGTTAAAGCAAATTGTTGTAATTAACAAAAATGCCTTTTTAAATAGAAATTGCTGAACATTTAATTATTTGTTTTCGAATTTAGTATTGTAGTACCCGCAATTTGTAAATACGGTGGAAAACAATTTCTATTGTTAAAGCTGTTAGTTTTTTTATGTATGTAGTTAATAAGTTTCAGTATTCGTACGTTCTTTAATCGTCGTGTTCCTATTATTTAATTATTAGGAATTTCGTAAAACTTTAATTGAACTATTATTGAATTTTTAAAACTATTCGCTATTGTATATTTGAAATTTTATCCATTATGAGAACTTGAGTAGTGAACATTTGCCACTGGTAATGATGAGGATATGTGTTGAAAACGATATTACTCAAGAATCAGTATGAAGAGCCTACTACATTACAACCACCAGAAGAGATTGCAAGAGTAATGCCGCCTGGGATTCTTCATCGATAACTAATGTATTTCATAGCTAATTAACCACAAATATAAGTATCATATTTGAGACGAATTCCAATAATTAGTTCATTGGTCAGTAGGCAAACTTCATTGAGTGGGTCATCTGTCAGTAGGCAAAAACATATCATCAATTCATCGATCTAGTGAAAAACACCAATCGCAGTGTAACTGTCCAAGATTGACAATCTTTTGTGAAATATTTTTTTCTCTTCAGAAAGTGGTTGTACAATACAATAACATTGTGAATACATCTCACTTTCATTCCAATTTAAATTAGCGTCTACTTACTGTATCATGAGCGTTATGTAATTCCAATTTAAATATTATTATATTTCTGGGAATCCATTTTAAAAATGATCATTACATAAATATTATTTATTAATTTCGGTCTTATTTAATTGAAAGTGAAAATAATGATTTCCGCATTTTCGGCAGTTAATGTTAGTTTTACTTCTTCTTTTTCACTGGTGCAATAGCCTCATGGTGAGCCATGGCTGTCTGCGTACTGGTTGATTCGAAACAAGATATATTTTCTTTCTATTGGGTAGGGTTGATAGCCCTTCGCACAATACATACCCTCTTTTACAATCATATTAGACAGGGACGTACGATTTAAAGGTTAGTTCATCTACAATGCAATAATAATAATAATTTTTGTTTTGCTAGTCATATTTCTGTGTTAATAATCAATGAAAGGATATTAAAATTTAAAAATGTTCACTATTATTTTTCTAATTAAAATTTATAATTTCTTTAGATAGATTTTATTAAAAAACACTCATTCTAAAACAAGACTAATGGCTATGCATGATTCTTCTTTTGTAGATTTAGAGAAATTCAGGAAACCAAAACGAAAGGACTATTTAAAAGAAATAAACCTATTATAGAGAGAGTTGATTGAATGTATAGCCATATTGAATAGTGCATTGCCAATAAATGCTTTACTTTACTTTCTACTCAAAATCTAACCACCAAACAATATTTTTCATCCTTGACAATATTTACCATTCAAAGTCATTTGAAGAGCCCAACACACTTATGCTTGCATTTGTTAACTGTCAGAAGATTTCTTTTTTTTCCTATCGGAGATGGGGAATGTATTCATTCCATGGCTTGAAAGCCACTAGAAGCATATTTGCCAAGTGTCAGAAAAATTTGTTTTTTTGGCAATATTAAATTTCAGTTGCTTAAGCAAACAAAAGGGGGAAAAAAGGCATCTGTAGGAAACAAAACTAGATGTGTTTCCCATAGAATCCACCAAACAAATATATATAGAGAACAGTAGCAAACAGTATAAAAGCTGCAAAACAAAAACCCTCTTCGTCATGGGCAAACACTCGTCCGGAAAAGGCCACCCCAAATACATCGAAAAGTAAATAAGGATATTTCCCATACCACGAATTCGAAAGAGGCAGCAGAAAGATAAACAAAAATGACTTCTGCTGCTTTTACTTCTGGGGCAATATAGTGGCACGCATATTCTTCTTCCCTCGCTAGAAAAGGAACTTCTTTGAGGTATTTCAAGAACTGCACCGTTTCATCTATTCTATCGTGGTTCTGAATTTGAATGATGTGGTCTGACGTATGAGAAGGTCCTTCGCCAATGGCTGGGCCATGAAATGTGAAGGCATTTGCTACTTTTTTATTTTATCTTTTGTGGCATTGTCAAAGTTGAGAGAAGGGAAGTTTTCTACTCTTTTTGAGAAAGGGGAGAGTTCAAAAGATTATGCATTACATTTCTGTAATCTAATATCTTGAATTTTTTCACTCGTTTCTTCTGAGACTTTTGAGTTTTATAAATCTCCATAGGCATGTTGGTAGAACAGTTTTCGTCTACAAGGTTTTTTTTTTACTAACTTTTGAGTTATATAGATCAATGGCAATTTTTAGAGCTTATCATAAAGCTGTCGATAAATTTGGCTTTTTAACTGAAAACTAAAAAAAAATTTCTTTAAAAATCTGTTACATGTCATTGCTATTATATGGATATTTTAAACTGGTACAATTTATGAAGTAAAAAAAATATATCTTGCTCTCTAAAAAATAATAATCAATTGATTTCACACTGTATTCTTTAACCAATTTTGAATTTGTTTAGTTAAAAATTTTTTAACCCGACCCCTTCCTTTTAGATAAAATTTTGAATTTAATTTCAGTAAAAATAATCATTAAATTTCTGTTCATCAACTTCTTCTTTTCATCTTTATTTATTATTATTATTTGAAACTTAACGGTATTTTTACTAAATAATTAAATATCATAAGAATAGTCCAAAATTTAAATATTTCAATGAATGGTCATTTAAAAAAATTAAATAGTTTATTTAAAAGAAAATTTGCTCTATGTTTTATTTTAATAAAGAAAATAAATAAATTTTAATTTGATTATACTACTAATTTATATGTATTTATTTAATAATAACTTAAACATTATAGCATGCATTTCAAAAATTATATTGAAATTTGGAATTTTTCTTATGATATTTATTTGTTTAAGAAGACTTATCGGTTTATTTAAAATATTATTATTAATAATAAATAAAGTTAAAAAAAGTATTTTTATAAACAGAAATGTAAAGATTATTTTTATTGAAATTTAATTCGAAATTTCTCCAAAAAAAAAAAAGAGGGGAGGGCTTAAAATTTCTAAAAAATAATGCTTCGAAAATAAATAAACAAAAAATAATAAAGAAATAATAAATAAGAAATAAAGAAATAAATAAAAATAATAATTAAGGGAATAATATAATAATAATTAAAGGAATAAAATAATAATAATTAAAGAAATAAATCAATAATACTGTTACAGACAAGGATTATATTATTTTGAACTAATTAAATGACGAAAACTGCATTTGAAATCAATATCGAAGATATATCTACGACATGGGATTAGTTATTTTTCTCTACAATAAAAAAGTAAATTTTGATTATTTCTTTCACACTGAAATGAACAACGTTAGTATTTATCGAAATATCAATTTCACGTACATAATAATTCCTTAGTTTTTTTCCCTCCTTTCTTTAATCATAAGGAATTTCGGAAGTTGTATGATAACTAAACAACTCTCGGTTTCGAACAAATGACAATTATCTAAATAATATTTTTTCTATTTCTTTTTTATTCCGAGAAAATTCTCTCATTAGCTTCCTATTTTTTAATATTTTTAATGGAAGATAATGAACATTTTATGAATAAAATCAGTTACTGTTTGAATAAATGAGGGAGTTAGTTAAAAAGGAAACAATTTCGTTGGAGGTTTCATTTTGCAGGAATATTGCTTAAAATTTGCTTAAATATTTTCTCTTTGATCTATTACAAATATCAATAATTAAATAACAATCTATTATAACTATCAATTGTTAAATAAATCTATTATTAATATCAATTATTAAATGAATCTATTATAAATATCATTTATTAAATATAAATATCAGTTAATAAATAACAATCTATTATAATTATCAGTTATTAAATAAATCTATTATAAATATCAATTATTTAATGAATCTATTATAAATATCATTTATTAAATATAAATATGTTATTAAATAACAATCTATTATAATTATCAGTTATTAAATAAATCTATTATAAATATTAATTATTAAATAACAATCTATTATAAATATCAATTATTAAAAAATCTATTATTTTTAATAGATTAATAGATTAATTCTAGTATTAAATAAATCTATTATAAATATCAAGTATTAAATAAATCTATTATAAATATCAATTATTAAATAAAATCTACCATATTAATCTTTTATAAAAATATCTAATAAATGAATATAGTAAAGTGGTAATTTAGTGGTCACTTACTTAGCATGCAGAGGGGAACATATTCGACTCCAACTGTTAATTAAGGTACTGTATTTAGTTTATACGGTGTATGATTAGAAATATGAGATTAATATGAAGTAGCATTTCGGCTGTCAGTGTTGCTGCATTATTTGAAAAAAATTATTAATATTTGATAAAGATAAAACCATATATATCAACTATATTTAATTTTAATAATTATTGCTTAAATAATAATGAATAATTTATACTCAGAATGTATGAAATCTTTTCACTTATACATTACTATTAACGCTCTGTGGCCACAAATATGGACGTTATGCGGTTTTTTTTTTGTGTACTTTATTATTTCCTCCCTTTACTTCTTTTTTGGAATTTCTATCAATATAAAATAAATAAATCGTAATAAAACAAAAAAAAAGTCATTTTTTTTCTCACTATAAAAAAAAATCGCCCTTGAAGTGGTTAAGCCATTAATAATCACTTTGTATTTAATTATATAAATATTAAACAAATATATCTAAATATGTCAGACTTTTGTAAAATAAGGAATAGTGGTATAAAGGATTAAAATATATTAATTATTAAATCTTTGAATTAAATCATTTTTTTTTTCATTACATGAGAGGCATATTTTAATTAAAAAATACCTTAAGCCTTTTGAAATGATGCAGTGATCAAAATTATTTATTTTTGCATATGTCAAAAATGCTACATACATGGATATTCAAATAATTAACGTTCAAATTATCAGATTAAAAATCTCGCATATAAAGACTAAAAATTTAGTTTAAATATTATATATTAATATTTCATATCTAGAAATATTCAAACTAATAATGAATAAATGATGAAGTTGAATAAATTTTGGAAATAAAAAAAATATTACATTTCAATTTACATAATAAAAAAGTTAGGCTCTGATATCAATGTAGTCTTGATCAGTGTTGTTCGTGGATACAAACTAAAATATTTCTAAAAATAATTAAGCTACGTTTGGTTGCCATATTTATTAAAATTGCAAAACAGCACTACACACATCTGCAACCAATAACACACGAAAAATAATTATATATACAAGTATTTACAAAATCAACGTAAATGCCAGTTTATTGAAGGATCTTTGTGCCCTCCGTACAACCTGGAACCTTCACTCGACTCTGCACATTCCCTTTTCTTTGTCTCCCTCCTCCATTATTGGTTCCAAAAGTCTAACGGGTGCTTGAAAGGAGAATCTATCAACTTTGAGTTCAAGGTTTATAGCTTTTTATGGGAATGCATGGTGATCCTTACTAATACTGAATCAAGTAGTCATCTCAAATATCTTTTTTCTCTTGAGTTTAGTTACCTTAATTTATATTAGTGTTTGGAAAAATTAACAAATATACATTGTTGATAAATGTTGATGGTAACCGTCTATTATTCAAACCTAACATGATGCAAAATTTAATTTCATATCTCAATATTCTTGCACTAATTTATTTTTAATAAGCCTATTAAAAAATTTATCTTGTAAAAAAAAGAAAGAAATGTTTTCAACTAATAAAATTTATACTTCATATATAATAATTTCTTTCAATGCAAAAAAAAAAAAAAAAAGAACTTAAGCTGAACAAACTAATGCAAATACTTCCTTTCAAATCCAGCAACTCTGAAAGTGTTTTCTAATTAGACAATTAACGATCTCAGATTCATCGATCTTTATGTCAATATTGAACCACATCCATGCAACCACTTTGAAAACATTTCCATAACGTTTTAGCGAGGAAGTCTCACTGGCATCCGCGCACTTCTAAATTGAAAATTATACAACAATGTCTTAAATGTAGTCTTTTGGGGCGATGAGTGGGTGGCGAGCAATCTTTGAGACAGATGACGCCGATAGCAATTTTATGCACATAAATTTGAATTAATTACTAACAAGTAGAATTGGAACTGAAATCCACCCTTTAAATTTATTTTGTTTATTTGCCATTCCGTGATGAAAATTTTATTTCGATAAATTCGCAGAGATTTAAAGACGGAATAACTCATGACTTCATTAATTTGAATTGCTAATGAACCACAGACGACGTGATAAATTCCCAAACATTTTATTCTGAGCAGCTACTATTATTTTGGAATTTTTTTATTGTAAGCCATTTCGCATTTGCGTTTAAAAGAGTATTTATTGAAAGGAATGTGTCAGATGTTTATTGAAATTCGAAACAGATTGAAAACTAGTCTGGGTTTATGTAGTGTGTGCTTGTTTATGTGTAGGTTTGGATTAGTTAACATTAAATGGTTATTTAAAACACAGTGGATTCATGTAAATATCATCAATAAAGGATTGTTAGTCATCCGCCTTTCTGTCTTTCAAAACGTTTAAAGAAATATATATGTATTTAAAAGTGTTGTATGTATAAATATTTGACTAAAAAATAACTTGACTTGGATAAATTCCGCTTATACAAATGTTAGATATTTATCACTTTTAAATATTTATAAATACTATACGCATTTTGCAAAAAACCCGTTTGTTTTAATATAGACCAATTAAAGTGTAATCATTTATTGAAATCATTGCTGAAATACAGCTTAAGACAATAAATAAGGGTAATTAGCTACTAACAGTTTTTTAAAATTATTAATTTGATTAAATTTTGGGTTACCTTTTAAAGGATACAAACTGCTTTTTAGAAATTTTTTATCAATGAAAGTCATATGTTTTTCATTTCATATTGGTTTTTACATTCATTTCATATATATTTCCCAAAGCAAGCTGTCTAAGAAAGTAAAGGATACTGCATGTCTTTGTTAATGTAGGAACATAGTTCGGTCTTTAATAAGACCCGATCCCAAAACAATGCAGCAAGCTCCCGTGCAGAAGGTCAGAGAGGGTGAATATACTTTGTGGTTTTTAGAGGAATACAGATACTCAAAATTTTAAAATATGTTTCTGGTAGAGACTGGGCTGCTGATGCTTGGACTCAGAGAAACGCATTGACCTATCTTCGAATATGGCGCACAGGCTTATCAAGTTGCCTCTGACAGCAATGCAGTACGAGTTCAATTCTCTGCTGCCAGATCCATTAGTGGCCTAAGCAATAGCTGCCCGAGGGATATAGTATTGTATGAAGCTGACCTGCTACCCCACACATGAACCTTGTTTTCTCCTGGACAAATACTTTCTTAAGCTCATCAGTTATGGTGATCAGCACAGAACCTCTAATTATGTGCGTAACTGGAACAACAATGGTTGCCTCAAGAGAGGAAGTCCGTTTAGACGAGCTGAAGAGAGAGTGTTGTCTGCGGGATGATGTTGAACATGTCTCTGCTTCATGGCCTTCTGGTTTGTAGGTTTCTGCAACCTTTTTGATCAGGTCTTATTAAAGACCGAACTATGCCCCTACATTAACAAAGGCAAGCAGCACCCGTGACTTTCTTGATAATTTGCTTTGGAAACTATACATGAAATTCTTGACGATGCGTTACAGATTTATACTGATTGCAGTAATATTGATAATGCGATTTCTGATAGCTGAGTTTTCAATCAAGAAGGGAGTGGTATTACGATTTGTTAGTGGGACTCTACTGCTCAGTTTTCAGGCAGAACTCATAACTATTGATGAAGCTCTGAATTATTGTGTCAATGAAAGTGTCAATACAGATAATCCCTATTCAGCTCCTAGCTGAATGGAAACATGGTTATGGAGCAACGGCGAATATTGTCCAGCTTCTGGGTTGCTTGAGTTTCCATCATAATAAGAAACTCATGTTTGTGAAAATTGTAACACCATGAAGGACTTATGCGAGTGAGCTGAAATTTTCAGGAAATGCAAATTAGCGCATGAAATGCAAATGATTAGAATTTCAAATCCGTAGCGCATGCGTATGCTGAGCAGCGCCCTCTGAACGGCGGATGGATCCGAATAAATAGACGGCTCTAGCGAGGCGTGTATGGCTATCGATGGTTATCTGCTAGTGGTAAACGTTAGCTCAATCGTTACTTATGCCTCTTCGACGAAAGAGAGCTGATTTGAACAACTTACAAAGTTTGAACGGGGAGAATCATCGGCCTTCGTGAAGCAGGATTGTCTTATCGTGCAGTAGCCGCTCGTGTGCAGCGTAACAGCAGCACAGTGATGCGTCTTTGAAGCAGTGGACGGACGAGTGTCGGACAACTCGGAAATCCGGGAGTGGGCCCCCAATGTGGCGTCACCTCGCGATGATAGACACCTGGTCCGCATGGCGCTGTCGGACCGTACAGCTTCCCTCTAGATAATTGGCAGCACAGTGGTCAATAGCTCAGGTGTTTCATTGTGTGCCTCATCAATCTGCTGCAGCGTGGACTGCGCGCAAGGACTCTTTTATACAGGATCCCTCTCACGCTAAACCATCGCCGCCTGCGGCTACAATGGGCCGCTTGGCATAGAGACCGGCGTGCTGATTGGCAGCATGTCGTGTTTTCTGACGAATCCCGCTTTAATTTGTGGTACGATGATAGCTGCATTCATGTCAGACGCTATGCCGGTGAACGCCACCTTCCGGAGTGCATTGTCGAACGCCACAGTGGACGAACACCCGGAGTTATGGTCTGGGGTGCCATAGCATATCATGGACGATCTCAATTGCTAAGAATTGTGGGCAATTTGAACAGCAACCGGTACATCAGTGAAGTTCTATAGCCCCAAGCTGTTCCCTTCCTTCAAAGATTTCCAGGCGCTGTATTTCAACAGTACAATGCCCGCCCTCATGTCGCTAGGACTGTTCAATCCTTCTTTGCAACGCGGCAGGTACAGCTTCTTCCTTGGCCGGCGTATTTCCAGGATACGTCGCTGATTGAACATGTGTGGGATTTTGTTGGTCGGCGTCTCACTCGTAATCCTCGTCCTGTTGCTTCTGCAGATGAACTTTGGGTGCGCATACAAACAATATGGACTGTTCTTCCTCAGGCAGACATTCAAAATTTGTTTGCCTCCATGCCCCGACGTGTAGCAACACTTATTGCGGCGCGTGGTGGCTGCGCAAAATACTGATTCCGATCTCTTGTAATTGTTTGTTTGCTTTGAACATTTAATCATTTATTTGTACCACTACCACTCAACTGTGTATTAAATTTAATTCAATTATGACGATTCCTTCATGGTGTTGCAATTTTTACAAACATGTGTTTATATTTTTCATCCATCACATATAGGTGTTTACGGTAACGATAATGGAGATGAGCTGGCCAAAGAAGACAGCCTCAATAGTTGTACTGAGGATGGATGTGTCTTTTTCTCGGAACTTGCCTCTTGGGTCTTGGTTATCAACTCCTCTTGGAGAAAATCTTTCCCCGTACATGAATGGTATGATTGTAACCGTCCAGGTGTTTTTTAATTGGGGCTGGTAGTATATCCGAATAGGCGGCTATTGCTAGGCTACGCCGTGGTCATCTTCGTGCTCAGGGCCATGTGTCAGGCCATAAGGTTTATCCCCTTTCTCCAAAATGTAGCTTGACTCAAGTCACTCTTGCCCATATCTTGACTTGCAATGGCTGCCAGAAGAGTCGTTGCAGCAGTTTTTCATTGCTTAAGAACACATGTGTTTATGGACTAGGTCTAGTTATTATTGTCGACCAAGTTGGATAACAAACAACAACGCATATCGTTGACCGTCTCTTGAACATGGCTACTCACTTATGGATTTATATTCGACCCTTTTATTTATGTTAGAAATATACCAAAATATTCCATTCTGCGAAACACTTTTTCTAGATAATTTATTGCATTTATGTTATTTTTATTAACATAATTTAAATTTCGTTGGTGTTTTATTTCATATTTATTTTATATACATATATGCATTTATCCTGTTCATAGTATGCTGGTTTTTAAATTTAGACGTATTTTTACATTTATCATTATGTTTTTATTATAATTTAATGTTTGAAAAATATCTAAAATAATATGACGCAATTTGTTTTTCTTCTGATATTTGAATATTTCAATGTTTGAAATAACGTACTAATGTAAGTAACATAACTGACGTAATAATGTATGTAACTTATTGATGGATGTTTTACAAAATAAAGTTATAAGAATAATAAAGAAGACATATTTTATGATGAATTTCCAATCATGAGTGTTATTATTCCAAGATTTATGTTAGAATAAATAATTATAATTTATTATCGTTCTAAATAATAAAGTAAAAGTGATCATGTTTAAATAGAAATTTTAGAGCTGTTCATTAGTGCAAATTAAATTAAAAATTACTTTCATATATCATATGGCTCATTTAAATTAAATAATGACTTTATTTAAATCTTCTCTACTCGTTTAACACTCCCAAGATGCATTGCATTTAAATTTTTCATTTATACTTCCCAAACAAATTAGATACTTCAAATTCAAGCAGTACTTATTCCTTGCTAAATGCCCTTTTTCACAAAATTTTTCGGTTAAAACAAACTCTTTAAAGGAAGCAACTATTTTAACTAACCAACCGAATTCGAGGAAGAATTCTTCTTCGCCAAAACCATTGTGCAAAGTCGTCAGGGAAGAAAACAAACAAAGAAAAAAAGTGCCAAGTTTTTTGTCTTGCCCATTACCGAACGTTCCGAATCATTACTGTAGGAATCAGGGGTCTTAAATTACAGAATAATTTGACTCGTCAACATGTAAACAGCTTACTAATTGGGCGGTCGTCAGGCAAGGAGAATACGAGCAAAAGAAACAATTATGCGAAGATTTTTGCTCATTAAGGCAATTTCCCTGGGCTTGCTCAGTGCTCCCTCCTGATTGGTTGACGCAGAGGCAGAAGTGGAGCCGGGGTTTAAAGCTGTGTTTGCTGCTCGGAAAATTCTGGAAGAAAAGTATTTTTTAAGAATGAGTTCTTCGTTAATAGGCAATGTTTGGACTAGGATAGTTCGGAGTGAATCTGATATTTAACGGAAATGGAAAGATTCTCGCATTTTTTTTATGAGTACGCTAAAATATATTTAGTATAGCATTAAAAATTCGTTAATACAGTGGTTCTCAAAATAAGGGCCGTGAACCTAAATATGGCACAAGATTGATTGAAAAGGGGGTCCTAACATGTTTCTTGTATTATGCATAAATTTCTTCTAAAATATCGAATGAAATACTCGATTCATTTTGGTAGTAATAAATTAATAAAATGTTTTATTTACTTATAGATATATTTTAAAACAATATTAATCATAACTAATAATATTTGTTTTGTAGATTAATATTCCGAACACTTTAATATAAATTAATGATGCACTGTATTTACTTATTCAATTAAGCAGTATCAGATATAGCTAATATAGTCTTCATTGGTGCAGCAGCCTCATGGTGGGCCTATGGTTTGGTTTGCCTGCCTACTGTCATTTTCTGCATATTTTAAGCTAATTAGACCGAGACCTGCAGTATAACGTCGATTTCAAACCACTAATAAACATCCCTGCCACCGCCAGGATTCAAACCTGAAACCTGTGGTATCAAAGGCCAGAGCGCTAGCCAAGTGACCATCAGGCCGTCCATGGTAGGCAGATCTACTATCAGATTTAGAGACATGAGATGTTTTCTTTTTATAGGATAGGATTGTCAGCCCTAAGTACAACTCTCTGCATATTAGTATATTCTCATATTATTACGGTTTGGAATTACGATTAAAACTGGATTCTGAGCCACTATAAATATCCATGGCACCGCCAGGGCAGAAACGTGAAACCTGTGACACCGAGAGCTAGTCACTCGGTCATCAGGCCCCTACAACTAATATAGCAGTTAATAATGATAAGGACTGGAGAAAGGATCCTATACAATTTAATCATGTTTAGGAAGGGTTAGGTGCTAAGATAAAATATTTGTAAACAACTGCATTAATGAAATGCCTGAATAATTATAATTTTTTTAAGATTTATATTCTCAACGGAAGCACTTTTTTACAAAATTGACATTTATCACATAATTTTATAATGCAAAATTTTAACTCTAAAATGGACATTTATCAAAAAAAATATTTTCTGTCGATAGCAATTTAGTTTTGAGCAATTTAAACTATATCTTAATGATATTTAAACATTGTAAATCATATGTACCATATGATTATGCACCATGTTATAAAATTTAGTTGGCTTGCATCATCATACATAAATTTATATGATTTGTATATTTTTAAAAATTTTGATGCCAGGAATGGATTCTTGCCCAGTATCAAATTTAAAAGTTCTATTACATTTATCGGTATCCATTTCAATTTCGAAAGTTGAATTTCCTTTGAAATAATCAATCTCATGTACAATTTAAATGTATATTTCAGTGCTAGTAAAAGTTGCCAAAAAAATACAAGTACATATTCGTAGAATTATTTCCATTTTCCTTATATATAATTTAAGATGTTTAATATAGTCTTGTAGTATCTTTTTCAGAAAGAGGAATTTTTAATAAGAAAGAGGATTTTTTAATAAAGTTTTGTTATTTTTTTTTGTTTGTTTATAAGACTGACATTTTGCAAAATTTGTTCTTCTATTTTCATTTGAAAAAACATTCCTCCCACTCACTGGCATTTGTGGTATGTAATGGAAGATTTATTTTCTCATAAATTTGTCACGGCTTACATTTAGTATAATAAAAGTTCAGTTCAATCAACTGAACTTTTATTAAAACTGAAATTTGAATTGAACTGAAAACTGAATTGAACTAAAATTTTCCCACGCAAAAAAAGAATATTAACTACTTGAAAGTCTTTAAATAAAAATGTCAGTGTCATTAAACACAAATTTGTTTATTTCATGCAATCTAAATAGTGATTAATTTAATAAAAAATTGTAATGCTATCATTATTACAATTTTAATTTAATAACGATAGTTGTTTAATTATTGCATTATCATTAATATGATCATTACGATAATAATTATTCAAAGAAAATGTATTGAAAATTCATTATAACTAAAAAAACTATTTTTATAGCTATTTAACTAGTTAAAATATTATTATCATTAATTTTTAGTATAATTTTGTATTAAGTACTTTTATGTACACTATGAAATATGTTTATATATGCATTATTGAAAAATCATGAAGTTATATTTTAGTATTAATACTAATTATTAATATGATTATACTATTTATTAAAATGATTTTAACGATAATAATTATTCAAAGAAAAATAGGGAAATTCATTAAAACTAAAAAGACTATATACAGTATTTTTATAACTATTGGACTATTTAAAACAGCATTATTAAAATTTTTAGTGTAATTTTATATTATGCATTTTATCTAAATTATGAATTATGTTTATATATTCCTTATTCAAAAATCATGAAATTATGTGCTGATATTAATATTAATTAATAATACGATTTATTAATTATTAAAATGAATCTTGTGATAGTAACTATTCGAAGAAAATATATTGAAAATTCATTAAAATTTTAAAAAATTATATACAGAATTTTTATAACTATTTAACTATTTAAAATATTATTAACAATTTTTAGTATAATTTTATACTAACTGTTTTGTATAAATATGAATTATATTCATTAGATATAAATTATTGTTTATATATTCCTTAGATAAAAATTATGAAATTAAAATATTCTTTCTAAATGTTGAAAACATTCTCTTTTATAGCAGTAGAAAAATAATGCTTAATAATTACATAGATAAGTAATTGTTTCCAAAAAAAAAAAAAAATTTTATTAATAGAATTGTTACTCAAATAATCAAAATAATGCTGAAATTCAGTTTTATTTATATATTCATGATATTATTTTTTCCAATATTTATGTCGTTTCAAATGTTCAGAAAAAATTTGAGAGAAAGCCAGGGGCATAAAAACATTATCATTATCAGAAACATTTCAGTATCAGCAATACAGATAATTGCAAAACGTTAATAATCACTATCGATTTTTACTTTTGATATTTAAAAATGATTACAATCAGTCACGAAACTATTCAAAAAAAATGTAAAGAAAAACTATTGACAAAATAATTTTTCCTTAAAATTTTTACTTTTACCATTTGATTATTTTTCTATACGTAATGCATTTAACTTTTAAAAATAATAATTAAAAAAACATTTAAAAGAGGAATAAATACCATAAAGTATAAAGAGAAACAATTTTAATTTAGCGTGATTTAAAGGAGATGTTTTTGGTCATTTATAATTAAAAAATATGACATTTTGCAATCACTAGATTTTCACTAGAATTTCAAAAATTCTGAATAATTACACAAATGTTTAAATGCCAAAATAGTACATTTTTTTAAATTGTTGTTTTCCATGATATTTATAAGGAATTAATTCAAGAGTTATTTTTTTTTTTAAAAAAGGGAGTTATTGTTTTTAATGAAAACGTAAATATTTGGATTTTTATTTATTTTAAATTTAAAGGCGGATAAACCTTATAATTTTTTTATTATATCTAATTATTACTATATATTTCTTTAAAGTATCTTTGCTTATGAAAATGTATACTCTCTAAAGATTGAAAAAGTTTAATTTCTTACAACAACAACAACAAAAATAGTACTTTTTGTAAATTGTATCGAAAGGTAATGATTATCATGATGTCAGAAAAATATGTGTTGATTAAAATTTGTTCTGGAATATACATAATAATATTGAATTTTGGCTTTTTATGTATACTAATGGTCATATACTTTCTAATATTTATGTCTCAATTCAAAATTTCATAGAAAAATATTTTTTAACACAGGGCAGTATCATAAAAAAACACTATCATTATACATTTTTGAAAATGCTGTTATCTATGATTTTATAAGAAATTAAAAGTTTCCGAAAAAAAAAAAAAGGGTTTTGTTATTGTTTTCTAATGAAAAAAAAAATAAATGCATGGATTTGTATTTATTATAAATTAAAACAGCGATATTCATTATAAATTTTTTTTACTATTTCTAATTTTTACTATATATTTCTTTAATATATCGGTCCTTATGAAAATATGTACTACCTACCAAACCAGGGGTGGCCAACCCATGTCATCTTGTTGGCCATTTTATAAATTTATCATAACTTGGCTGGCTCTTCTTTTATTTATACATAAAATTATTAGACCCACTATAGACATTTTTATATTCATATTACAACCTGTTATATTAGATGTTCCAAGATACGTGTACCATGAGTTCGCAGAAAATAATTTAATTATTATGTGAACTCATAAATAAACAGGCGATAACTGTCATATATTTGAATGAATATTATTTTAAAAGCAAAGTTAATTTTTCTTTTGAATATATGGATGAACACATATTTTTAATACATTGGTTTTCACTACTTTGGCCATTATAAAATAAATATATTTGTAAAAGTGTAATAAATCTGACAAGCTGGAAAAATTTTGAAGGCAGGGCCGCTGGTTGGCTACCCCTGATCTAAATGCTGTAAAAGTTTTATTTCTTACAACAAATAACAACACCAAGTGACACAAAAAAAAGTTTTTAAGTCAATTCCTACTTTTTTTGCATTATATTGTAGAAAAGTCCTTTACAAATAAATTTTAATTTTCCTCTTATATCTGGCCGTCATCTATTATTAGGTACATGCAACTTAAATCTAAAAACTAAAATTAATTCATTTCATTTAATTAATGAATTAATATTAGAAAAAAACTGTATTAACATCAAATTGTGTCATCCACTACAAGTTCAAAAAAAATGTATTTGAACTTGAATGGATGAATAAAAAGTATTATATTAACGATTTAAAATTTGAACACGATATATATAAGGAGAGTGTGAACTAATAGTAGGAATTTAAAAAAATTACTTGCAATAAACAATTACTTGATAATTGTATCCAAAGGTAATAGTTAACATGACGTCAGATAAATATGTGTTGATTAAAATTTTTTCTCAAACAATCAAAATACTGAACTTTGGTTTTTATGCATATTTATGGTCAGATTTTTCAAATATTTATGTCTCAATTCACAATTTCATAGAAAAATATTTTTAAAAGTGACATAAAAGCATTATCATTACCAAAAACATTTCGGTAGATTAGCAATACAGATTATTCCTAAAAATAATAAAAAAATAATTGGGAAAGTTATTTTTAAATAAATTCTTTTTCTCCCACGCTCTTCTTTTTTTTATACAAAGTCTTAAATTTTTTTCTTTAATGAATAAAGTCATGTAAAAATTGTGTGGATGAAACCCAGCGGTATATAATGAAAAGAAATGTATTGAAAACATTAAAATTATTTTTCCTTTCATTTATTAATGAGAAATTCTTTATTGCATTCTGACTTTTTTTTTTTTTATGACTTAGAAGTGTTTTTCTTTTTGGTTCCCCAAAAGCAGTTTTATTAATTTCAATTTTGAAGATTTAAATGTCCTTTTGTTTGCATATATTTTAAGCACGTCATAAATTAGTTACACGGCAATCCCAGAATTTTTTTTATGGGAATGTTAAGAATGAAAAAAAAAATTCTTAATGAGAACTGATAATTCTTAAAAATAATTAAAATGTAGGAGATATTTCGTGATTTTTCTTCTAAATGAAGAATTTGGGCAAAAAATTATCATTTTGCTCAATGAGTTGAGGTGTGTCAATGAGTAAAATGTTTGATTCTATCTTTATGATAGACAATTAAATCTTGATGTGATTGTTTTCGAATATCGACTGCTTTGATTTGAAGATCATTTGCTACTAAATGACACTGCATTCATTCAATTTTAAACACCCACAAAAGTGTCATCCTTGAGTTTTATATTACCACTTTGGTCTACAAATTCATCGTGCCTATCCCAGTGCATGCATAGAATTCATCAGTTCAACTACACTTTTGAGTAGATTCGAGGTTTTGAACTCCATTGTCCAATTCAAAAGTACAGCTCTCTGGGCTTTGGTACCACAGGTTTCAGGTTCTAATTCTGGCATTGGCATGGATGTTTATTAGTGGTTCTTTAGTCCTGGTTTAATTAGACTAAATTGTGCAAAAAGAATGACTATAGAGCTACAAACCAAACCAAACTAAATCAAAAGAACAATGTATTACTGAAATACAGTTATCGGTATTTAAAATTAAGTTTTTTGGAAAATTTTTACGACTGTTCCTTCGTATTGAATGTTTAGATTAAAGTCAATATATATATATTTAATAAATATTTATTAATGTATGAATGCATTTTTTTAACACAACAAATTGTTTTTACAGTATGTATAATTTTATTATAATAATTATTTGATAATAAAAATATTTGGTACTATAAAATCTTATGAAATTAGGATTCTATTTTCTTTATTAAATGTTAATAAATACTAAACTATTGTAAAGTTTTTAATAAAGTATTATTATAAAGCTTCATATTTCTTACTGAAGAAAATAATTTTTAAGGTAGCAAATAAATTTCAATACATACTGTCAAAATGAGTTGTGTGTATTTATATAATTTGACATTTCATTGCAAATAAATGGTGGAAATAGAAAAATAGTAAAGAATTTTAATTTGTTACTCGACTGTTATGGCAACATGATTGCCAAAAAAAAAAAAAAAAAAAAAAAAAAAAAAAAACGCCTAATACATACGAAATTAAAAATGTCGGAATGATATCGTCAGAGATTATTTAAAAATTGGACTGTTTAAATATATAAGTGAATTAGTAAAATTTGAATTAATAAATCACAGAAATAACATGAATTTGTATGAATAGTCTTTTGGAAATTAATAATAAAACGCCAAAAAATTATTGCAGTTAGCATAAAGAAATATATCAGCATTTTGAAAGAAAGTTAGATCAGCTGTAAAGTACTTTACAGCTCCAATCCTTTTCTGTTCTATCTAGTGTATACTTTTTTTTGAAAGTTTTCAGATTTATTTTCTTATGTTAAATCTGTCATAAAATATATCTCCCATTTTCTATTTTTCTTAGATCGTTGGTACTGGTACCAGCAGGCCAAGAGCACTCTGTTGAAGAACCTGGACGACGACCGTAACTACAACGTGGCCAAGAACCTGATCCTGTTCATCGGGGACGGCATGGGCATGACCACGGTGACCACGGCGCGCATCCTCAGGGACAGAAGAGTGGACACACGGGAGGAGAACGAGCTGGCCTTCGACAAGTTCGAGTACGTCGCTCTGGCCAAGGTAAGGGTTCAATTCATCTGTTAGCATTATCGTAATCGTTTTAAAATTATCGATGTTTGGCTGTTTTATACAGATCACATAGGTGGAAACACAGTGACTAAAAAATGCTCAAATGATCTACTTTATTATCCTTTTTTTTATCTTTAAGTAGTTTGTTAATCATATTTATTCATCATATTTATATGCATATTTGTTCATTAATTGTATTAATATTTAACATTACTTGCTTATTATTTAAGTATGATTATATAATATATTATATTTTTTTTTATATTTAAAATCCTAAGTAATACTTTTTTTTAGAAATTACTATACATGCCTGAATTATTTTGCAATTATTTCTATGATCTTATTCTTTCTAAAGTTTTATTTAATGTACATAATAATGTATTTAATAATTATATACATTAAATAAGACTTTTTCTAAAATTAGTTATTAAAAAATGTACGAAACCCAGTTTTGGATGTTTTTCGTAGTGCACGATAGAAACATGTTCTAATAAACAAATAAATAAATAATGAAAGTACATCAAATTCCACGCACGATATTACGAGAAAGTTTCCAAGGATAATGAAAAAAATTTAACTAAAAATTTTAAAATTCATAAAACAATAAATTTTAAAATTAAAAAACCCGAATAGAAAATTGTTTTAAAAGTAATATTTTTCTAAAACAGATATTTAAATAAGGTGCATTCAAATTTATTTCAGGGAATATGAAAGTATGTCCTGCAATAATGCAGTTGGTTTGATGAAAAATTTGGTTAGAGCTAATTTAAATATTCTAGAACTAAATTTACTTTAAAAAGGAATTAATTTTAAATAAATTAATTCAAATAAATTAAAAAAATATAAATTTACTTTAACTAATTTTCTGAAATTTTATTTAGAGACATTCATAGAGAGATAATATAAATCTCAACAACATGAACTTCCATGTATCTCAGTACTGAAAGTGCTTGTATATGATAATGATTATTACAGGTAATTTAAATGTTTGTGCTTCCTTAATAATGCAATTGGTTTGATGAAAGCTTTGGTTAGAGCTAATTTAAATATTCTAGAACATAATTTACTTTAAATGAATTAATTTTAAATAAATTAATAAAAATAAATTAGCAAATATAAATTTATTTAACTAATTTTTGGAAATTTTATTTAGAGACATTCATAGAGAGATAATATAAATTTCAACAACATGAACTTCCATATATCTCAGTACTGAAAGTGCTTGTATATGATAATGATAATTACAGGGAATTTAAATGTTTGTGCTGCGTTAATAATGCAATTGGTTTGATGAAAAGCTTTGGTTAGAGCTAATTTAAATATTCTAGAACTAAATTTACTTTAAAATGAATTAATTTTAAATAAATTAAAAAAATAAATTAACATATATTAATTTACTTTAACTAATTTTTGAAAATTTTATTTAGTCTTTTATGGAAAGATAATATAAATTTGAACAACATGAAAGTAGTCCTGTTTAATATTCAATAAAATTACACAATTTTATGAGTTTTTTCTAAATTGCTTACTTTGTTATTTAATTATAAGCATGATAAAAATGTTTTCTTTTATTAATCATTTGATCTTTTAAAATAACAATACATGCTTAAAATCTTCAAAATTTTAAGCTAAAATTGCTTTTAAAACTTTTTATTTCAATTGTTAAGCATTTTCTGTAATGTTTTAATGAATTATAAAATATATAACTATTAAATAATTTTGTAATAAATTATTAAAAACAAATTTAAGAAAAACAAAAAAAACATTTGGATTTAATTTTAGTTAATTTATATTTGTTTTTAAATTTTCATCAAAATAGCACGGTTGTAATAAAGGAATTTAAAATTTGTGTTAAAATCTTACAGTATTAAAAATATTAATTAACAAATCTTTAACAAATATTTAATATAAAGTTTGATATTATTTAATATATCGTTTAAGTTAGTAAACAAATCGTTTCCCGAATAAACTATAAATATAATTAAACTGAAAGATAAAATTAAGATTAATTTAAAAAATATTTGCAAATTACGTTCACCGTAAAATCGTTATCAAATTTTCAGTTTTTTTTTCTTAATTGAAACTAATTAATTTAGATGCATTTTTTAATGATTGCTGGTTAAACGTATGAAAAATATTATAAAAAAAAGGCATACCTAATTAAACCATGTTTAAATTATTAAAAAAAACCCTCTAAAATACAAATAATTTCTTTATAAATTATAAAATAACGTTCTGACAGAGATATTTTTTTAATTTAAAAATATAAAGTTAATTTTTTTATGGATATTATTAGTGATTATCTTCAGTATTCATAAGTGCATCGAAATTCAAACATTTATTTTTCAGCTATGCATGGTTACATCGTTCGAACTCGTATTTTTGAAGCGTTAGAGTTCTAATTTAATTAGTAAAGTGAAATTGAAGCTAACCTTTTATAACTAAACAAAGTGATTAATTAAACACTTGAAGGCCTCACAAAAAAACAACGAACCCTCTAACTGTTACAAAAATGAAGCTCCAAAAAATTCAGTTTCACCCCTCAAAAGAAAAATCATTGAAGCCGAAATGAAATCTAGAAATTCTAGGATTAGAAAGAATGCATTAAAAAAAAAAGAAATGGTACGAAAAAGGGGATGGTTTGCAAATCCCCTTAAAAATATAATTAAATATCATTTTCGTTACTCAATCTTTTTTACACCTCCTTTCTTTTTTTGGTTTATTTATCAGATTTTTTTTTTTTATGATCAGCTAACATTCAATTTTTTTGTATTAATTTTTATGAAAAAAATTTTTTTTTTTGTGCTATACTATAATCAATGCATTCAACTTAAAAGAAAATCAAGGGAATTAAGAGAGCAAATGACATCAGAATGGCGTGAAAATTAAAAAAAAGAAATTTTGTTAGAACATAAAAAAAAAAAAAAAGAGATTTGTAACGTACTTTTCAAACTTTTACTATTGTATATAATTGTATAATATATTTTGTGCTCGATTCGTTGCTCAGTGGCAACGTGCTCTGCTTGTGAGCATTAGGACCGAGGTTTAGTCCTCTGGCGGCTTTAGTATAGACACTGTTTCAAAAAACGAGGAGCCTCGAGGGCGTTTGTGATGTTCAGCATCTTGCCTCGTAAATTGCACTTTCTGGTGGGAGTTTTTTCAGATTTTCTCCCATACGATAAGTAAACCGGGGTAGTTCGCCCTTAAAAGACAGGATAGTTCCCTCCTAAATAATTTTAGGACTCCTACAGCTTAACATGGAGGTCGAACGAATAACAAACATCCATGCCACCGGCAGGATTCGCACCTGAAACCTGTAGTACTAAAGGCCAAAGTGCTTACCAGTCGGCCATCAGGCTGCCAATGTGTTATGTTAGTCAATATTTTTAAACCTCGGCGCGACAGGTTCAATAATATAAAGAGTACATAAACCCATTGTAAGGAGATATTTGGAGATTCATATTTCCATTTAAAAGCATTGCGGAAACCGAAAATACTCTCTTGCGTACCAAATAATTTGATAAAGTAAATAAAGTTAGTAAGGAAATTATTCCCGAACAAACTAAAAAGGTAATTAAATCCAAAAGATAAAATTAAGTATAATATATTTTATTAAATATTTGCAAATTTTGTTCACCGTAAAATCGTTATCAAATTTGCATTTTTTTTTTTTAACTTAAGCTAATTAGTTTGGGAGTACATATGTGTAACTAGCAATTTTTTAATAATTGCTAGTTACACATGACATAAAAATATAAGAAAAAGGACTACCTAATCATACCATACTTAAATTATTGAAAAAAAAAAAACATCTGAAATACAAATAATTTATTTATAAATTATAAAACAACGTTCTGATAGAGATTTTTTTTTAATTTAAAAAACTATAAAATTTATTTTTATGGATATTATTAAGGATTTTCTTCAATATTCATAAGTGCATCGAAATTCAAACATTTATTTTTCAGCTATGCATGTTCGAATTCGTATTTTTTGAAGCGTTAGAATTTTAATTTAATTAAGAAAGTGAAAGACGAAGATGACCATTTTATAACTAAACATAGTGATTAATTAAACACTTGAAGGCCTCATAAAAAAAATGAACCCTCTAACTGTTACAAAAATGAATCTCCAAAATTCAGCTTCACCCCTTGAGAAAAAAAATCATTGAAGCCGAAATAAAAGCTAGAAATTCTAGGATTAGAAAGAATGCATTAAAAAATAGAATAAGTAAGAAAAAAAAAAAAAGGGATGGTTTGCAAATCGCCTTAAAAAATATAATTAAATATCATTTTCGTTTTTTTTTTACATCTCCTATCTTTTTTTTTTTTTGGTTTAATTATCAGATTTTTTATGATCAGCTAACATTCAATTTTTTGTATTAATTTTTTTGTAAGATATTTTTTTATTATGCTATACCATAATCAATACATTCAACTTAAAAGAAAGTTAAGGAATTAAGAGAACAAATGACATCAGAATGGCGTGAAAATTTAAAAAAAAAAAAAAATCAGAAATTTTTTGTTAGGACATAAAAAATAAAGGGTTTTCTAACATACTTCTCAAAGTTTCCTTATTGTATATAATTATATAAAATATTCTATAAAACTTAAAAATTGTGTCTCAATAAAAATATTATAGGAATATTTTAGTGACTTGAAACTTTAATCATTATCATCATCAGTGGCGCAACAGCCCCATGGTGGCTAATGCCGCCTGCAGACTGACAAATTTCGAGACAGGAGATGCCATTCTTTTACAGGGGTATTATTGTCAACCCAACGCTCAACAGTCATATTAGACTGGGACCTACAGTTTAACGTGGATTCCGAACCACTCACAAACATACATGCCACCGCCAGAATTCGTACCTGAAACCTGTTGTACTAAAGGCCAAAGCGCTAGCCAGTTAGTCATCTGGCTGTTAATGTGTTATGTAAGTCAATATTTTATCCACGGTGCGAAAGTTTTAGATTCGAGTCCTGGCGATGTCGAGAATGTTTGTATTGGTTCAGAATCCACTTTAAACCGTAGGTCCCGGTCTAAAATAACTGTAGAGAGTTGGGCTGACAATCCTATCTTGAAAAAAAGAAACCATCTCTTGTCTCGAAATCTGATAGTAAGTAGACCTTGGTCCATCATGGGATGTAGCGGCAGGGAATGAGTTAGTTACGTAAGTCAATAATATAAAAGAGCACACAAACCTTTTGTAAAAGGATTTTTAGAGATTCATACTTCTATTTAAAAGCATTGCGGAAACCGAAAATACTGTCTTACCTACTCAATAATTTGATTACAAAAATAAAAAGATCACTTCCTGAGCAAACTTAAAATGTAATTAAATACGAAAGATAAAATTAAATATAATATATTTTTTTTAAATATTTGCAAATTTCGTTTACCATAAAATCGCTATCAAATTTGCATTTTTTTAAAACTAAAACTAATTAATTCGGATATATTTTTTTTAATAATTGCTAGTTACACACGAGATAAAAAATATTTAAAAAAGGCCTATCTAATCATACCCTACTTAAATTATAAAAAAAAAACCTTCTGAAATACAATTAATTTGCTTATAAATTATAAAATAACCTTACGGTAGAGATATTTTTTTAATTAAAAACTTCTATAAAATGAAATTTTATGGTTAATGGAAATGGTTACGTTGTGTGAATTCGTATTTTTGAAGCGTTAGAATTCTAATTTAATTAGAAAAGTAAAAAGGGAAGAGGACCCTTTTATAACTAAACATAGTGATTAATTAAACACTTGAAGGCCTCATAAAAAAAAAAAATTTACAAAAATGAACCACCAAAAATTCAGTTTCACCCTTGAGAAAAAAAAATCACTGGAGTCGAAATGAAAGCTAGAAATTCTAGGATTAGAAAGAATGCATTAAAAAAAAAAAAAAAAAAAAATAGAAATAGTAAGAAAAAAAAAGGGGGGAGGGTTTGCAAATCCCCTTAAAAATATAATTAAATATCATTTTCGTTACTCGGTCTTTTTTTACACATCCTTTATTTTTTTTTTTTTGTTTAATTATCAGATTTTTATGATTAGCTAACATTCAATTTTTTTTATATTAATTTTTATTAAAAATATTTTTTTTTTATGCTATACCATAATCTATGCATTCAACTTAAAAGAAAGTCAAGGAATTAAGAGATCAAATGACATCAGAATGGCGTGAAAATTTAAAAAAAAAAAAAAAAAAACAACTTTTTTTTTTAGAACTTAAAAGAAAAATAAATAAACAAAGAGATTTGTAACATTACAAAGTTTTACTATTGTATATAAATGTATAATTTTTTTTTTTTGTGCTTGACTCGTGCTTCAGTGGCAAAGTGCGCCGCTGGTGAGCATTAGGACTGAGGTTCAATCCGTTAGCGGTTTTGTTGTAGACACTGTTTCCAAAAACGAGGAGCCTCGAGGGCGTTTGGGACGTTCAGCCTCTTGCCTCGTGAGTCGGACTATCTGGTGGAGTTTTCCGCCTTTTATCCCATACGTTAAGCAAATCTGGGGTAGTTCCCCCTAAAAGACATCCCTGAAGGCACTACCCTTCTTTTCATCTCTACGGAGCCAGCCTCCATCCCAACAGAAAGTGCCCCTTTCCCTCCATCCATGAGTTGATGGATGGATAGATCATGGGATGTCCGTCCAGCATTGTAGGACACCGAGGATTATACACAACAGACATAATGTGTATAAAGCCAGGATAGTTCCCCCCTAACATTAGACCGGAACCTACAGTTAAACATGGATTCCGAATCATTAACAAACATCCATGCCCCTACCAGGATTCGAACTTGAAGCTTGTGATACCAAAGCACTAGCTAAATTGGCCAGGAGGCCGCTGGACTGCGCAGAAGTTCTATCGAACTAGAATTGATTGTAGAGTGAGATGACACAGAATATTTTAAGATACCTGTATACTTTACTACCCTACTTTGTTGCATCCTAATTCAAGCTGGCGATGGTCCATCGAGGTAATGGACCCTTTTTTGTGAGATTTCCTGCAATAAATGAAGCATTTGTTTTCATTTTGTGAGCCAATTACTTATATTACTTTGTAGCCCACTTATATAAATGTGGGAAACACACATGAAAAATATGCACCGTTTCTGATAGTTTTTTCCACTTTCGCTAATTATTGTGGTAATGAACGTGTAATTATATGATTATTGATAGATGTTTTATATATATTAATAAAATAAACTATAAAGTAATTTCAGTTATTCTAAGATTCGGTTTCTCAAAAATGTTGCAAAAAGTAATTTTTTTATTATGAAGTAACTGAGTTATAGGAAAAATTTGATTCAGTTTTTACAATCAAAATCCCCCTCCCCCTGAAAAAAAATACTTACAAATCAGCTTATTTTACATTTTTAATCAAAATTACCGTTCACGAATTTTTTTTTTCTTTTTAAGAATTATTTTTTAACGCTTCTTGTTAAAAATCATCATGTGAAATCATACCTTTTAACTGATATATTTTTTAGTTACTTCTAAATTTACAATATTCTATTCTAATTGTAAACAGATTACGTAGACGTAGGAAAGTATATAATAATAAAACTATATATTTCGAATATTCTACCAAATAAGCTTTCTGTTATGCAAGACATCAGTTGCATTTGCATATATAAATATCTAATTATAGAAATATTCCCTCATATTCGCCTAAATAAATTATAAAGTTTATATTTTTAGAACATTGTTAAAATTGTAATTGACTAATTAGTAAATTAATGCACTTTAAACATAATTTAATCTATTTAAACATAAGTAGAAAAATATGTTTAAATAGAATCATAAGTAAATAAACATTTTCTATAAATATTTTTAAATAACATTTTCAAAATATGACGAAAATATTTATCTATTTACTTGGTATTTTTAGATCTCTATGTTATTTTCATATCTCTATGTTATTATCTCATATTTATTATTCAATTTGTTATCAACAAATTTCTTAAGAATTATGCAATACGTTGAGAATATTTTACTGTTAATAATTGAGTTCACTTTGTACAGAAGATATGTATTTTACGTTCACAGATCTCCAAACATAAATATCATAAGCTTCGTTTGTTTGATTTATTATTACTTATTGAAAGACATTTTAGATATATTAGTGAAATAAAAATATAAAATAATTTCAATTTTTCTAAGGTTCGGTTTTCTTTAGAAATGCAGCAAAATCGACATTAAGAAAGAAAAGTAATTTTGTATTATGAATAATATATATAGGTATAATACGATGCATCAAATGTTTTCAATGATATAATTGGTTACGCATGACAAATAAATGTGTTATAATTCATGTTCAAAAACAACGTCTAAAGTAATGTCAAATAAATATTAAAATTATTTTAAGTAGTTAAATATAATATTAATTGAATTGTGTCAGCTATTATAGAAATGCTCGACTTGTTTCTCACTGCTAAGTGCGCCGCTGGTGAGCATTAGGTTGAAGTTCAATTCTCTAGCGGCATTGTTGTAGACACTGTTTCAAAAACGATAAGACTCGAGGGCGTTTTTGATATTTAGCATCTTGCCCCGTGAGTCGGACTACCTGATGACGGACTAATTTCCCATTTTTCCCATATTCGCAAATGAGGGGTGGTTCCCCCTTAACAGTCTTCCCAGGAGGCACTGCACTCGTTCTTCAGCGACTCTGAGCCAAGTCAAACTTCTACTTACTACTGCTTTTCACCACATATGCTGCTACCTTTCCCTCCATCCATGAGTAGCCTACTCTTGGGGTGTCCGTCCGGCGCTGCCGTACACTGAGCATTAGTCACAACAACAACATCAAATAAATATCTAATGAAATTAGACACTCATCATCATCATCAGTATCAGTGGCGCGACAGCATGGCTGGGCCAAGGACGTCTGCCTGCTGGAAGAACGCCAAACACCCTACAGTTATATTAAACCGGGACCTACTGTTTTAAAGGGCGTTGCGAACCATTACAAAGATCCATGGCCGGGACTCCAGGCCGAAACCTGTGGCCCCGAGCTCCAGAGAAGAAATTAGACAATGCAATATAAAAATTAAAATATGTGTTTGCAGGTACGTTCAACATATTTATTACATTTTTTGCTGATGATGCTAAAGAAGGAATGTTATTTACAAGAATACAATATTAAATTAATTGATTTTTTGTATACTTAACTTGGTCTTTACCAAATTCATGTTTTTTCTTTCCTTATACAGCTATATAATGCGTTTTATTCATTGATTTTCTTACCTATTCTTATAATAAACCTTCTTTTTCAACTAGTACATCTCTTAAAATACATTATTAAAAATGAGATAAAAAATAATCTTTAAAATTTCTGGTACAAAATGTTAAAAAAGAACTGCGTCACATTTCACATCTTTTAATATTTAAATCCCTATAAGACTTTTTAAAAATCCCTTTCACACCTAACCCCATTTGAAGCTCTAATGTTTTACATCAATAATAAAATAATTTATATTCATCTCAAATACGACATAATTACTACCGAATTCCAATCCGGTACATAAAATAAAAGAGTTCTGCAAGCAGCGTGCATCAACGCATTTACTTATAAATAACATAATAAAACCCGCTGCGAGGGATGGTGAGAGGAGCACTTGCAGCAGAAAACAGCTTTGAGATTTCGAAATTCATCTCGAAAGCACTTCTCAAATTTACATTCGTAAATTATCTCCGCATTATCCACCTTATCCTTTTATCTCTCCCGCTTTGATCATTATTCACGAAACAGGGTCTCTGCCGAGGATCTCCTTTTGTTTCGATGCTTGGATGGGGGATTATCGCGTCTTTGTTATTTCTTTGGCGATATTTCATTTCATCTTTCTCTCCTAGCATCTTATTTCAGAATAAAATTAAAACGTCGTTGACATATTAGTGATTAGCGCGAATATTATTGAGCATTTATGTGTATTCATTAGCATCTGAATTGTAGAGCTGTGCGCGCAGTTAGCGTTGGAAACCTTGATCTTCGAAGGAGAAAATTCAAAACGTGAAAATTAATCAATCAATTAAGTTTAACAACAGGATTCAAATATGCATGTAAGTTCTTACAGAAGCCTCAAAAGAATAAAAAATGATGCTTTACTCTTAAAAAAATAATGTAAAGAAAGTAGAATGAATCTTAATTGCATTTTACTTACATATAAAATCGATTTATCAACCGTAGATATTTACTCAGAAACGAAGGAAATTAATGGTGATTGCAACATATATAAAGCATCTCGATTCGATGGTAGACCTGCCTGGGTTTCTCAAATACGAGATGCAAATGCAGCAGTAACCCCAAAAGTCCTCCCTGTAGCTAATGTCTTCCCTTTATTGTCCATCTTCTTCTTCATCGGCACAACAACCACATGGTAGGCCCAGGCCGTCTAGCTAGTGGCAGTTTTCGAGATGGGAGATGTTTTTGTTTATGGGAAAGGTTTGTTAGCCCTAGGCCTAACGCCCTACAGTAATATTAGAAAGGGACCTACGGTTTAAAGTGGATTCCAAACCACTACGAAACATCCATGGCACCGCCGGGACTCGGAACAGTGAGACGCCGATCACCAGTCATTCGGACCATCACTAACCTTTATTGTCCATCACTTATATAGAAAAGTGGAGCGATTTAGTACATAAGCACTGAATGCCCAACTCATAGCAATGTGCGCAGCTAGTAGCAGAAGGACCAAAGCTCAAATCCGCTGATGGCGTCCGTTGTACTCATTGCTTTCAGAAATGAGGTAATTTGATTATTATTGCGAAAAAGCGCCTGGCATCAATAGTCATTCTGCCCGGTGAGAGTTTTCTGGGTTTTTCCTATACGGCAAACAAATGAGAGATAATTACCACTAAAAGTCCTTCCAATTAATTATAAAAATTAATTATAGAACAATAATTATAAAAGATGTTTTCAATAAATTTGAGCATTATTAATTCTAAAAAAATAATAATGCTCAAATATATATATATATTTTATTTATATATATATATATTTATATATATAAAAAAATATATATATATATATATTATATATATTTAAATTTAAAAAAATCCCCTTAAAATTTAACATTTTTGTTTCCTACAAATTAAAATAATTATAACTTAATTTGATGTTAAATGAAATCACAACCAAAAGCATTAAATAACGGGAGAATAAATCTCTTTTCTAAATTAATTCCAATGTGTTGTTCAAATTAATTAAATTAATTTATTACAAAAAGTTTATAAAGTAAACATTAAAATACCATGCAATATAATATAAAATTCAGCACAAGATTTTAACAGAAACCATTAATAGCATTCTGAAAATTTTAATGTTAAATACAATTTTACTGCAAAACATTAGATTGAGATTATTTACGGTTAATTATATAATATTCATTGAAATTATTATTATATTATTATTTTCACCTTTAATGTTATTCATTTCAGTTTGCCAAACTGATTGTAGCTACCGAAACGTGCAAATGTACATACCATTTCGAAATTATCAATGTTTATCATGATTTTACTGAGCCTTAACTACTATCTCTCCGGTGCAAACCTATTTGACAACAATGAGATGTTTGAAATAGATTATGTTATACACCATTCAAAGCACCGGAATGGATCTGTTGGGCCTGCACCAAACATCATGCATCAATCGATGCTTCAACTAAAAGTGTGATATTAATTGTTCTGTAGTGTAACCTAAAGTGAGTTGATGGATAAGCGAAAGATATGTTATAATATCGTAGGCTCATTTCTAAATGCTCACTTTTAATGTCGTTTAATGTTGTTTAATGTATTGTTAAAAAACACGAAATTATATCGAAATACTTTAGTTTATATGCGTGAAAATTCAATTAGGGCTCATTTTATGTAAAATTACTGAACTTGGAACATCCTAATAGTTTGCGTGCTGCGCTTTTGGAATAGGAAAGGGAACCGAACCTGAAATTGTCATGGTTATATCTATGTTTCTTCATTATTGACGCAACAAACCATGGTGGGCTAAAGCCATCTGACTACTGGTTTGGTTTGGTTTGTCGCTCTACAGTTATCTTATTGTGCACACGAGGGCTAAACAGACCGGATCTTCATTTTAACGTTAATTTTGAACCACTAACAAACATCCCTGCTACCGCCAGGATTCGAACCTGAAGCCTGTGGTACCAAAGGCTAGAGCACCAGCCACTTGGTCATCAGGCCGCATGACTACTGGCAGAGAGACAGGGAGATTATTCTTATTTCGAGGCAGGAGATTATTTATTTCTTTTTTATTTTTACCGGGTAGAATTGTCAGCCCTATTCCTAACGTTCTACAATCTCATTAGACCGGCACCTAATGGTTTAAAGTGGATTCCGAATCACTACAAACATCCCAAAACTGCCATGGCAGAGCACTAGTCACTCGACCCTCAGGCTCCATATTTATGATTACAATAACTTATTTTGGATTAAAAAGATTTGAAAAGACAATCACTTGTAGAAACGCACTTGTAGGAAGCATTAGAAAAATATCTATCTGCATATTACTTCTGTTCTTTTACATATTGTTTAAAAATAGATTAATTCCATGTATGATTAGAAGTAACATATCATGCATTCATACACTCATGTCCATAAATTAAGGATAATTCAGAATCACACAGAAATTAATTGAATTTAGATTTAAGTTGCACATATCTACCAATAGATGGCACCAGATAAATTTAAAAAATGAATGAAAATTATTTATAAAGACCTTTATGCAATATAGTGAAAAAAAAGTAGGAATTGACTTTTTAAAAAATTTTTTATATGACTTGTTTAGGATTAACTTGCTTTATGAGAGATTTATCAGCAATTTCAAGCTGTTTTTCTTGGCACAAAATTCAAGAATGGATGAACTGGAAATGATATGATGTCTTTTTAAATACACTCATGTGCATAAATTAAGGATAATTCAGAATCATACAGAAATTGAACTCTAAAATAAAAATTTCACCTGTAGAATTATCACACACATCTTGAAGAAGAATATGCAAATTACAGGAAAAACCAGATGGCGCGGATAGTACGTCACAATGACAAAGAGTGTAAGAGAGGGGTATATAAGGAATAGTGGCAAAGAAGTAAAATTGTTCACAAGCGCTTTAAAAGACTTTCAGTGCAATAACCGCATAGTTATGGCACAAAGGAAGCATTTGGATGTTTTTTTTACGTGGTAGAATTATCGGACGACTGGAATGTGGACGTACCCAGCTGGAAGTATCCGAGGAACTTGGAATCGCCCAGAGTGTCATCTCCAGGCTTTGGCAACGATTCCAAGATGATGGTAATGTGAATAAATGTTACAGCACAGGTCGACCCCGAGTTACAACGCCGAATGAGGAGCGGTATTTAGCAGTTACTGCCGAAAGAAACAGACAGAGCACAGCATCAGACCTGTCTCCTTAGGTCACTTCAGCTACCGGTACGACAGTTTCAAGGCAGACCGTGTACAGACGCTTAGGGCACATTGGTCTATATGCTCGTAGGCCTGTCAGATGTGTTTCACTTACAGCAACTCACTGTCGCCTGCGATTAACCTGAAGTAGAGCATGCATTGTGGACACCGCAACAGAGGTCTTGTGATGTTTTCCGACGAGTCCAGGTTTTATTTGCAGTCTGATTCTCGCCGGACTTTCATATGGAGAGCGCCAGGTACCCGTTACCACCAAGAGAACACCATTGAACGACACCGTTACGATGGTGCATGATGGTTCGTTTGGGGAGGAATTATTCTTGGTTCCAGAACTGACCTGCATGTTCAGAGTGTAGCGATGACAGGCCACATCTATCGGGATGTCATTCTGGAACATGTACGTTTGTTTCGGGGCGCCATGGGTGCTGAATTTCTGTTTATGGATGACAACGCCCGTCCTCACCGTGCAAACATTGTAGACGAATGCCTTCAATTGGAGGATATCACCCGTATAGATTTGCCAGCATACTCACTGGACTTGAATCCAATAGAGCATGTGTGGGATATGCTTGGCCGACGAATTGCAGCCCGTCAACCCCCTCCCACCTGTCAACCGGAACTTCGTAGGGCATTGCTTTGATGACTGGTGTAATATTCCCCAAGATCAGATTGATAATTTGATACTCAACATGCCTAGGCGTTGTAAGGCCTGTATTGCATCGTCCGGGAGACATACTCCATATTAACCATCATACTAACCATGTTATACTATTTTTTGTAAATAGGTTCTTTTTTGAAATTTGCTCCAGGAGTAAAAAATCGCAATTTTTATTAATTATGTCAAAACATATAGCATCGTTTTTTGCTCTTTACCTTTTGTTTAATAAATAGACTTTACAAATAAGTCAAATTTGTTTTGCTTCTGACTCTTTCTTTGCCTGAACTTCATTATCCTTAATTCATGGACATGAGTGTATGTTTCTTTCCACACGCACAAATTATTCTTTTGCATTATGTATTCATTGAAATAGTTAAGTGTATTAAAAGGTCAGTGAAGCTTGTTGAATATTATTAAATTTTTATGTCGGATATCTGACATAGGGTAGCCAGATTTAAATCCCAATTATAGAAATTGAGCCAAAAGTACTCTTTCTATGCCAGATTGGTAGAATAAATCTGTAGGGTAATTTTGGCAAATTTTGTTTTAAATTTCTAATAAAATTGAGTAAATGTTTTTAACACTATAATCTAAATAATTAAAAACTTTGATGAATATTCAATAATAACTAGCAATATTGCAGTTAAAATAATTTATGTGGTATCGAAACAACAAAAGTATCATATACTTTTTTACGAAACAAAATGATTTTCATAATAATTTTATAATGAAAATCATGCATAAATTAAATTTTATACTTTTATTTTGTAAATTCTTTTCTTTAATAATATTGTATTGAAATGGAATTCATTCTATGAAATTCTTGTTTACTGCAAATTCTAAAGTAACTGATTTATTTTAAAGATGCATTTTTTTTATAGGATTGGTATGTTGATAACATATTTATGTCAAACAATTTTGATTTATTTTAGTATCAAATTTTGAATGTATCTCCTACATTCACAAAACCATTGTATTACATCATAAATCTTTCGGCTTGAATGCTAATGTATACTTATGATGATAAAATACGCGATGCAGTATGATCTTCTTTTCAACTCGGTGGTCACAGTGGCAAGTTTGTTAATCTCCTTCACTTGAGTTAACATTTAAATAAAAGTTGCTATTTTTTTCTTAGCCTAAAGTATCGTTATGATTTTACTTTAACGATCATTTCCATCATAAATATGGTCACGAGCATCATTATAGTAAATGCCTTTTGTTGATGCTGTATATGATCACCTTCATTTTGTGCTATGTTAATTCTTCCAAAATATCACAAATCTTATTTATGATATACGTCTTGTTAACTTTTATGCTCTGTAAATAATGATCTATAAAAAAGCGTTATTGCTATTATTATATTATTTAAAATATCCGAAGAGTTTAATTTCCATATAGATATATACTTTTATGACATGTATAAATGATAGATACGAATATATGATATTAAATGGTGTATATTTAAAAATATGTATATTTTAATTTCTTTAAATATATTTTTTCATGCAGTTTTGTGGTATATATATATATATAACAGAATCTATTTAAATAACTATTAAAAATAAATAATTAAACATCCCCGATCTAAAACACATTACAAATCCAGACGTTATAGAGATTTATCACTGAGACATGAACACAGCTTGTATCTTAGGGAGTTTTATATTATGGGGACGTATAACATCGGGATTTATTTTTTTCACAACAAACAGTTTTAGAACTGTCGTATGGTGTGTAAATGAGGTATATGATCTTGAGGTATGAGATATATGGTTTTACAGGACAATTAAATTAGCCAATTTCCATATCTTTAAGATGAACGAAAACGCAAAATGTTAAAATTATGTGTTTTGTAGGAAACATATAATGCATTTCATTTATTTTTTATTATTACGTGTTTTACTATATCCAATATTCTGATTAGTCAATACTCGTTCATTTCAGATTTTTATGATATTTTATCAAATATGGATAAAAAATTATGTCATGATAATAATTCAAAAGATTTGTGTGTTTAAATGATATCGGAAAATCAAAGTTGTTTGCATTCATACAACCATTTCTCTAAACAGATGAATAAGTTTCAGCAAGATGTAACCAGATAGAAGTTTCTTAACATTTTAGGATCTCCACATATGGCCTGTAAGAATTTTGAATTTTTAAATGGTGACATATCAAAGATTCATTATTTTCAAGCTACAGGAAATCCAAAATCGGGCAAATGTGGATAGCCAATTATGCTTTAGTTGATTTTGCATGA
The DNA here is from genome assembly GCA_021605095.1 of Caerostris extrusa. Taxonomy (NCBI): domain Eukaryota; kingdom Metazoa; phylum Arthropoda; class Arachnida; order Araneae; family Araneidae; genus Caerostris; species Caerostris extrusa. The sequence goes on along the minus strand of BPLR01015765.1, from coordinate 36,457 downwards.
TCTTTAGTCGAGACAAGCAATATCAAGAAAGTGTCGGATGATGATCAATTAAGAAATTACGTGTACCACGGCATTTTAACAAAGTAGTAATCATGAAATACGAAATAGAAGAAAGTTGGAATCCGTGATAGCACCGCCCACTGTGAGTCTTACAAGAAAGATTTCTACCCCAGTATTGATCGGGATCATCCTCTTCGACGACCTACACTTTTAGTAAGATGTCCGTGAAGTACCCGTACTTCAATAGCAAGTATCTTCCATGAAAAATTGAACCACCAGCTGTTTGTTTGATACACATACGGAACGTGGAATTACCGCCCGTCTACCAGAAGCGGAGGCAAAGAAATGTATTGCCCACAGAGAGAAACAACTTAATCCCCAAGATCTCCATTTGGAGCACGGGTCGACAAGCATTCTATACAGGGAGTGCGTAGAACAAATTCTTGTGGTGCTCCTGTTACATCTGAACAAATAGACGGCTAAGAGTTTCACACATATCTCTGGCAATTTATCAACTTTCTCATATATACCAAGGATAGTCATTGATCTGAAGTACATGAACAATCACCTAGGAGCAACTTGTGTCCTGGCCGAAGATGGGTTGTTCGATCCTCCTCTCTGTGAGTTTACATTCAAACACTGGATGCTAATTCGATTCGGCGGGAAAGTAATACGCCTGCAGTGTTCAAATATTCTAAACTCATGTCTCAGAATACTGATTGGAATCCCACTTTACTATAAACAGTAGGTCCCGGTCTGTTTAGTCCTCGTGTGCACAAGATGACTGTCGAGCGACAAACCAAGCCAGAATACTGAGTGCTAAAATTCAACACAAAAAAGCATTAATCCAGCGTTATAAAACAAATAACAGCACAAGAAATTTCAGTGAGGCAAACAAGAACAAACAAATACGCAAAACACCTAAAGATAATAGCAACAGGCTGTTGACGAATTTTGCAGTCTCGACAATAAAGGAAAGTTAGGAGAAGACAAAAGAATGAAGACAAAGTTCCCTGCATCTCCACGGATGCGTGATACTCATATATATCTTAAGATTATGTATCCCTGAGATTGTACTCGGAAACAGACAGGAATGGTTGAGCATTAACCTATGCCCACATTCGATCTTAGTTTTAGAAGCTGTTAATACTACTTACATGCCACTACGTTTTCGTAATATCATCGTGCTTTTTCAGTGCATTCTTTGCGATAGAATGATGATTTCGTAAGTAGTGTAAGTGTTTGGTAGTATGATTCGTACATGTTTACTAAATTATTGAAAATATTATAATAATATATATTAAGGAAGAATTACAGAAAATGTACTACTTAAATTTTATGATAGTATTAAATTTTAGGATGTTGACAAAAACTGTTTGGTTAATCTCTACAAAGGTAAGAAGCGTTTTACAAATCACAAACATTGATTTGCTTACAAATATTAACTAATACAAACTCATTAATAAATATTGTAAACATAAAAAGTCAAACTGAGTTTTATACTTATTGCCTTGTGAATTTATATCTATGTCTCGCAAAGGATTGTATAAAGATTCATAAGCAAATTTATAAAGGAAGAGATTCTTATAAAGATTCTTTGAAGAGTTAGCTCTCTACAAGATGTTGTAGCAAATATTTATAAATGCAATTTGTTTTTGAACAATAGGATCACTCACCGATATATTCTAATTAAATTTAATCCTTTGACTTCAACATCTGAAGGAATTCTCATAAACTTTTACAATGTTGTTTATTAATGTAAGTCTTTTGAGTGTTTCTTAAATAAGAGACAAAGGAACAGAGAATGAGATTTACACAATAGGTTCCTGGATAGTTATTTGGGGCATAGAGGAAATAATCTCCATGTAAGGGATTACCGTAAGAATTTGACAATTTCATTATTAAGTTTATCTTTGTGTGAAAAAATAAGTATATCTTTTTTCATTATTACAAATTTAAAAAAAAAAAATAAATTATAAGATCAATATAAAAAGTTTCATGCGGATTAATTGCAATCGGTTTAGAATTAAAATGTAATTATAGTTTATTGATTTAAAAAAATTAGTAGAAAGTTATATTTTAAATACTATGTTGCAGTTCGAGATTATGATACTTTCTAAGTATTCAATGATTGAATGTATATGACTTATGATAATGATTAATGATTGAACTAACATAATCTAATGACGATAGCTGATATATGTAAGGACAATTTTATAATTCATGATAGAGGTCGGCAAATTGTGGCTATTGGTGTAAATGTAGTTCTAAAGTGAAACTGCTAAAGATAATATATTTTTTACATTTCATTTATTATAAATCAATATATTTGTGATTAAATACTTATGAGAGCAATTGTTTTGAATAAATATAAATAAAATGGAAATTACTCATGCATTTAGAAATTTTGCCTTAAACTTAAAACGATCATATTAGAAATTTCATGAAATGCTGTTATTCATTGATCAAGCAGACTATAATTAATAAAATCGATTTATGTTTATTTTTTTTTGTATTTCTCTTAAATGTTGATGTAATTCACATTATAGCGTGCTACTAATTTATTCTTATATATAAAAATATTTTCATGCCCAACGTTCCACACCTAGCTAAATTTCTTTTTAGATAGAGAAAATATTAAAGAATCTTAATTCAACATGAACACTAGAGTATATTCTTTAAATATCGTAACTAAACAAAATTCCATTCAGGAAATTTTTGTATTATTTAGTAAAAATTTAAATATGCATCTTAAATTCGATGAGAAATAGAAATGTAATTATTGAAAGTAATAATATCCGTTAAAAAAATGTTGGAATTTACACCTATAACGCTACTAAAAACAGAAAGAAGAAAAAACTGCAAAACTGAAATATCCACACAAACTGAAAAAAATCCAAAAATATTGTGTTATATAAAATATTTTTCAATATATGTGCTTTTAAGGGAAAGAAATGAAATATTTTTCTATTTACCTTTAAGGATTCTTCAAAATTCTGCGAAGTACTGAGTCCATTACGACGCTGCTCGCTAAATAAATATTACATTTTCCAGAAATGGAAAATATGCGGATTGAGGTTTTTCAGTATAAGCACTGTAAATGTCTTAGACAGAAAATATTGAAATTTTGTATACAATGATGAGTATAGGTTTTATTTCCGTTACGGTTAACACTTTCACAATATATTTTTAAATTGTGTTTTATTAATTATAATCAGATTTGATTTATAAATTTTGAATTTTCGTATGCTTTCAATTTGAGTTATTTTTTTTTTTTTTTAGTTTAAAAAGATGAATTTGTTAAACTGTCGTTAATTAATTTACAATATTTTATTCATATATAAAAGTTGATTTATACATTAATTCAAACATTCCTTCATACTAAATATATTGTCACTGAAACTTACACTTTTAAAAAAATAATTTCTATTATCATGGACAAAACGGAATATATCAGTACAATTGATTTTCTGTAGCTTAAAAAGCTATCTAATATTTAAAATTTAATGCATTAATTTTATGAATTTTACCGTCTATTGTTAATGTGTTATGTTTCTTGTTTTCGTTTTTTTTTTCAATTAAATTAATTTTTTATAATGAATGTTTTTTTAAATCAACGTTTTAAGATATTACATATTTTATATCAATAAAAATGTTCAACTACAGTGGATAAAAAAGTATTGGCAATTGCCTATAAATGATCATATTTGCTAACAAAAGTATGTTTACAAATTTTATCTTAACATAGCGATAACAGAAGGAGAAAAGACAAACAAATATAACGAAATTTTCATTTAAATATTTTTTTAGTCAAAATCTACGAGAAAATCCAAAATTTACATGATAAAAAAAGTATTGGCAAAATTATGAAAATGACAAAATTATGAGCGAAAACAAAATCAGTATATGTTTAGGGCTTTCTATGCATACCTTCTGCATCTATAACAGCTTGTAATCTGTTTCTCATAGAGGAAACTAAGGTCTTTGTTGTACTGTTGGGAATTTTGTGCCACTCTTGCAAGAGTAAACTTTTGAGGTCGTCTTTACTTGAAATTTTATATTTCTTGATTTCTAGATCCAGCAGGTGCCATAAATTTTCAATTGGATTGATGTCAGGCGATTGAGGTGGGGTTTTTAATTGGCGAGGAGCATTGTAGAATAACCATTCACGGGTGAGATTCGCTGTATGCTTGGGGTCATTGTCTTGTTGAAAAACGAATGATGTTCCCAAGCCAAGATTTTGGGCACTGATTTTTTAAGTTATGGCGCAAAATGTCAATGTATGTACGTGCTGTCATAATACCATCAATAAAATGCAGGTCCATTAGCTGCCATACAGCCCCAAATTAAGACGCTGCCTCCACCATGTTTTACAGTAGCAGTTAAATATTGCTTTTCAATTCAGTATTTGGCCTCCTCCACACATATCGTCGTCCATCACTGCCGAAAATGTTAAACTTTGTTTCGTCGGAAAAAATAACTGTGTTCTAAAACTCTTCAGATAAATCGACGTGGGATTTTGCGAAATCTAACCTCTTTCTCGCATTTATGTCCGAGATGAATGGTTTCTGTCTAGCTGCCCTTCCATAATAACTTCTCTCGTGTAAAACATTCCGTACAGTCTGTACGCTGAAAGTCTTTTTGCGAAGTGAAAGCAACATCTCTAGCTATCTGGGGTGCACTTATTTTAGGGTTTTTCTTAATCTTGTTAATAATGACACGTTCTTCTCTTGTAGAAAATATTCGAGGTCGTCCACTTCTAGTCTTTATTTTCCGTTGATCCTGCTTCCTTGAACTCTTTTTTACAACACTTCTGACAGTAAATAAACTTGTATTGAACTGCACTCCTATAGCACGATAAGTTAAACCTTCATTTCTGAGCCTAATAATTGTGTTTTTAACCTAACGTCCGACTCCTTCGATTTCGAAGTCATTTTACTGCAGTAATCGCAAAAATAATGCATAGACACTTTGCAGTACTTTATACCGGTAGAGTTTCTTATCAGTCGAAACACGTGACTTCAATGTAATAAAATTTGCATAGCAGTTAAAACTTTGCCAATACTTTTTGACATGCAAATTTTTGTTTTTGAAAGAAAAAAATCGTAGAAAATGCAAATTAAAATAAAATTTTTACTATTTTTATACATCTAAGACGTCTTGTATTTAATTACGACAGCTAAAAATGCATAACATTTTATTTATTTGTCAATATGAATAAATGAACGCTATTGCCAATACTTTTTACCCACTGTACATAGCGATATGAAAGCTGAGATAGCACTGGCACAATTGTACAGTTTTCTTTTTGAATGTCGATTGTCACACTTTATTTTTTCGGACATAACTTATCAAATTAAAATAAAATATATTTTATGGGGTCCTACATTGCTGTATCATATCTACTAATAGCGAATATATATATATATATATATATATAATTCTTTTGTACATGTGTTTGACAAAACATGGATAATGTTTTTATGCTATCTCCTTTGTTGTCAGTCACCTCCAGATGGTGGTGCAGTATATCAACTTCTATAGAGTTCAGCCCATCGCTATGAAAATGGGTAATAATAGGCATTCGAATGTGGGAAATAGGTTCACGCTATCCACTTTATTGTGACTTGTCATCAGAGGGTGCTGCAGCATCTAATCTTATAAACCTTTCAAACGATATGCATGAAAATGAGTATGCACATATATTGGAACATGGAGAATATATATGCGATATGTAATTTTCTACAATGAATATTTTGGCAGGGCATCGTCTGCCGGTTTCTGCTGTATCTAATATATAAAATTCTCGTGTCACAGTATTTGTTGCCAAACTCCTCCGAAACGGCTCGACCGATTCTTATGAAAATTTTTTGTGCATATTTGGTAGGTCTGCGAATCGGTCGTAATCTATATTTTAAACCCCTAAGTGATAAGGGGGTCCACCCTAAATATTTTTCCAATGTAGCGTCAACAATACCATTGAGGAAGGCGCCAATCTTGCAACCCTGAATTTTCGCCAATTTTCCGCCAATTTCTTTAGGGTTGCAATACTGCAATTAGAGGAATTCGTAGCTTCATTTTTCGAACAATATAATGACTATTTTATTGCTATTTCGATAATTAATTGCAGAATTCTTATTTGCACTAATTTCATCGTTGGAGTAAAAAGTTTGTTTCCACCACAGACGAAAGATATACCACAATAAAGGATGGCGCCGTGTCTCGATGCCTGTACTATATAACTGTAAAATTCTCATGTTCTGAATATTATTGTTTTATGTACTACTTTAAATTTTGTGAAAATTATATTGTATGAAATTTATATTATTTCTATGAGAAATAAATCAAATGTATGAAGTATTACCTGATTTGATTATCAATATTTTTTTTTTTTATTTTCTAAGTTTGAATTTGAATTGGAATAAAATATATTGAATGAAAAGTTGTGAATCAAAACATTGAACTTTTCTATGCTTAAAGTTTGTCAACATGTGTTGTATTTAATTAAGAATTCTAAAATGAAATGTTATCTAACAAGATAATATAATATAGACAATATAATTTTAAAGAAAGATGATGAATTTTAAGGATTTTTTGAAAAGTGTGAAAATGAAGTGAACTCTGCAATTATTTGATATAATGATAACATTAAAATTTTATAAAAGGTATTATAATAGTTGCAAGTTGAAAATCAAGGACATTTTATTTTAAAAATTTTTGTTATTTGAAAAACAAAGAATTTGAGTTATAAATTTGAGTGATTTGAATATTGTCGTAGAAAAATTGATAAATGGTACTTTAAGTTGGAAGTTATTTAAAAAGAAAACAAAACAAATAAATAAGTGTTTATATTAATAAAGGAGAATTTAAAGCTCAATAACTTTTCCATTTGTTTTTTGTGATTTCTTTCATCATAAAATAATAAAACATTTTTTGAAGAAGAAAAACACATTTTCTAAGTTTGAATTGGAATAAAATATATTGAATGAAAAGTTGTGTATCAAAACATTGAACTTTTCTATGCTTAAAGTTTTTCAACATGTGTTGTATTTGATTAAGAATTCTAAAATGAAATGTGTTCTACAAGATAATATAATATAGACAATATAATTTTAAAGAAAGATGATGAATTTTCAAGAATTTTTTTAAAAGTGTGAAAATGAAGTAAAACTCTGCAATTATTTGATATAATGATAACATTAAAATTTTATAAAAGGTATTATAATAGTTGCAAGTTGAAAATCAAGGACATTTTATTTTAAAAACTTTTTGTTATTTGAAAAACAAAAAGAATTTGAGTTATAAATTTGAGTGATTTGAATATTGTCGAAGAAAAATTGATAAATGGTACTTTTAAGTTGGAAGTTATTTAAAGAAAACAAAACAAATAAATAAGTGTTTATATTAATAAAGGAGAATTTAAAGCTCAATAACATTTTTATGTATGTACATTTGTTTTTATTTATATTTAAAAGTTGGTTTTAATTATTTCTTATTTGAATTTTAATGCATTTTGTATTCATTCAAAACATCACAATAAAAATATTTCTGTTCTAAATGCTTTGAAACTTCATGTAAAAGTTTTCTTTAAATGTATGAAAGGAATAGAACATGGAAATTAACCTAAATTCATAAATTATTTTTATTTTAGTTTTTAAACTAAGAATTTTTGTAAATTTGTAAAAAAGTTTGTGTCGACAAACTTTAAGCATACAAAAATGTATAAATAATTGAGATATAAATTTGAAAACAGTATATTATCTACATAAGGATATTCCCAGCATAAAAATACTTGCAAAGGAAAAACTATTCACGTTTTATTTATTTTGGAATTATAAAATTTTGCAACAATATCACATTTTTGCAATGTTTATCCATATTTTTAAAGAATAAATTGTATAAAGAATAGTTAAAGTTGATATTTTTATGTGAAATTCAAAGGTTTTGAATATATTTAATCAAAACACTTGCAAAAGGCTAAATATTTTAAATTCAGGTCATTTCATATTAAAAGCCTTTGCAAATAGCAGGAAGTTGTAAAAAAAAAAGTTTGTCGAGCAAATTTTAACTTTTTCAAAACAAAGCTCAGAAAATATTTACAGCTTTAAGGAAAAACAAAACTATATTTTTTAATAAATAAGACTATGAACTTGATAATTCAATGGCATTTTAATATATTTACAACATTTTTAAAAGTAATATATCTAATTAAAAGTTGTTTTTACCTTTTTTTCTCAGAATGAATTTTTATGCTTTTTTTTCATGTGAAACACCATAACACAAGTAATTTTGATCAAAATGCTACAAAACTTTGTATTTATGTTTTTCATAAATATTTACAGGGAATAAACCTCTGAAATGATTATAGCTACATAAATATTTTTTATTTCAATTGTTAAACTTGGAATTACATGCAAATTTTGGAAGAATTTTGTGTCGACAGCATTTAAACTAGCACAAAATAATAAATAATAAAGATATAAATTTACCAGAGGTCTATTCACTGTAAAATGTTAGTACAAACAAATACAAACTTAGAAATTTAAAAAAAATATTGATTTGATTTCAGGTTTTGTAACAGTATCAATTTTTGGCCATTTTTACCCTTATTTTAGCTTATAAAAATTAAAAAAAAATAATGAAATTTTTTTATGAAATTATTAGTTTTTAGATACATTCAATCCAAAAATGTGTACAAAGATAAAAAAATTCCTTCGAAGGTGTTCGTGTACCTTAAACGATCGTTTGCATTTGTATTTTATTATGAATTTTTTTAAGTCTTTTCTTATTATATCCCGATTTTATTTTAATTGTATTGTATTTTTCAATTATCATTTTCAGTAAACGACCACCAAAAAAATCTAACCTCAGAATCCGTGTTTCTCCCATGGGCAGCTGTATGTTGCATGCTCACGTGTTCGAAAACCATCGAATTTATTTATTTCGACGAAAGACAGACTAACAAGAAATCGCTTAGTTCTTAGTTAAATGAAAGTAATGATTATTAAAAATTATATTACGTAAAATAATTATAAAACAGTCTTAAAAATCAACATTATCTCCCTCATTCATTAAATTAATAAAAATTAAACATTTTCTATTCGTTGAAACTTAATTTGATCTTTTCATCATTCTTTACCAATCACTTCCTTAACAATAATAGTATCTAATAATTGAGCGAAATACAAGAAAGCCACAGCAACGCGTGGCCGGGTCTTCTAGTATATATATATATATATATACACTGAAGTGACAAAAGTCATGGGATAGCAATGTGCACATTTTCAGATGGCAGTAGCATCGCGTAGAACAGGTATAAATGCGCAGTGCTTTCGCAGAGCTTTCATTTCTGTTCAAGTTATTCATGTGAAGAGGTTTTGACGTGATGATGACCGCACGACGGGAATTAACAGACTTTGTACACGGAATGTTAGTTGCAGCTAGACGCATGGGTCATGCCATTTCGGAAATCGTTAGGGAATTCAACATTCCCAGATCCACTGTGTCAAGAGTGTGCCGAGAGTATGAAATTTCAGGCATAACATCCCACCATGGACAGCGCAGTGGTCGACCGCCTGCACTTAACGACCGAGACCGGCGACGTCTGCAAAGAGTCGCAAATTCTAACAGACAAGCAACACTGCGTCAAATAACCGCAGACATCAATGTGGGACGTACAAGGGACTTGTCTGTTAGAACTGTGCGGGGAAATTTGGCTTTCTTGGGCTTTTCCAGCAGAAGACAGACTCGAGTGCCTTTACTGACAGAACGACATCGCTTGCAGCGACTCGTGGGCACGTGAACATATCGGTTGGTCCCTAGATGAATGGAAAACCGTGGCCTGGTCCGATGAGTCACGATTTCAGTTGGTAAGAGCTGATGGTAGGGTTCGAGTGTGGCGCAGACCCCACGAAGCCATGGACCCAAACTGTCAGCAAGGCACTGTTCAAGCTGGTGGTGGCTCCGTAATGGTGTGGGCTGTTTTTTCATGGCATGGTCCTCTGGTGCGACTGGACCGAACATTGACTGGAAATGCTTATGTTCAGCTACTTGGAGATCACTTGCAGCCATTCATGGACTTCATGTACCCAAACAACGATGGGATTTTTATGGATGACAATGCGCCATGTCACCGGGTCACAACTGTTCGCGATTGGTTTGAAGAACATTCTGGACAATTCCAACGAATGATCTGGCCACCTAGATCGCCCGACATGAATCCCATCGAGCATTTATGGGATATCATCGAGAAGTCTGTTCGTGCCCAAAATCCTGCATCATCAACGCTTTCACAATTATGGACGTCTATCGAGACAGCATGGCTCAATATTCCTGCAGAAGACTTCCAACGACTTGTTGAGTCCATGCCACGTCGAGTTGCTGCACTTCGCCGGGCGAAAGGAGGGCCGACACGATATTAAGAGGTATCCCATGACTTTTGTCACTTCAGTTTATATATATATATATATATATAAACTGAAGTGACAAAAATATATATATATATAGAGAGAGAGAGAGATTGACAATCTGTTTGAAATTCTCTAATTTACAATAAATGTAATGCAATAAAATATATTCAGGTTAATATATATATATATATATTATAGATATATATATGTATATATATATATATATATATATATATATATATATATATATATATATATATATATATATATATATATATATATATATATATATATATATATATATATATATATATATATATATATATATATTATATATATATATATATTATAGATATATAGATATATATATATATTAACCTGAATATATTTTATTGCATTACATTTATTGTAAATTAGAGAATATCAAACAGATTGTCAATCTCTATCTATGCATAAAAAAGATCATAAATGCAATAAACTTTAATATAACTTAATTTTTAACTCGAATTTTTTCAAGCATTTATTGTGTAGTAAATTATTTCACAAAAATTTCACGTGGGTAATTTTGGAATGAAATATAACTAAAAGAATAACAAGCAATCAACGATAAAAACATTCGATTTAAAAATAAATTCTATAGAATAGAGAATTTTTAAATAAATATATTTTAGTATGCTCCAAAAAATATTTGTGGATGTTTATGGAAAATTACTATAAGAGAATATTAATAAACTACTTTATACATATTTTGTATCAATTATTTCCAAATGACTATTTCTTTTTAACAGAAATAAATCTTACCTCTTACTATACTCTTCTTTAAGAGTAACTTTATGTCTGGAATGAATATACTAGTCAGGATCAAACTTTTACTTCTAGTCTGATATAGTTTGGAATAGAACTAAATTTTATATTTCCCATTAAAGCTCAGCGAAAATCTAGGCATTCTACATTAAATTTTGGAGAATAAATTTACTAAACATGTTATATATCGAGACAAAAAATATCAATGAGTTTTGGACAACAGAATATATTGATAATTATGGAAGTTATTCTACCTAATTTTATAAATAAACGTCATTCATTTATTACAATATTCTAATAATTAGACAAACAACATCCTAATAAAGAAAAAAATGCAATGATTAATGAGTAATCTATGCAATGAGTTATGTTATACACAGTAGGGGTGCACGGTAGATCTACCTCCTCGTGGTGCACTCCGGGTAATGTTTGATACGGCAAAGTGATCTACAACACAGTCTTCAGAGAGTCTTCTCAGAGTGAGTTTCTTAGAGTTCTGAAGTGGAACGCAGGTGGTTTGTCCCATTGACATCTGTGGCATTGTTACGGCTTTTCTCTGGTCCCGATTGTCTCCTCAAGCACCTTCACAGAATTAAACTGGCTCCTGACCCTTTCTGTCTCCTGTGTGATAACCAGGAAGAAATGGATGTGCCTCACCTTGCTTCCTGTTCTGCACTGCCTCCTGTTCCTTATGGAAGGGTTATTGGATTGCCAGACTTAAGTGGATGGATTAACTGCTGTAATTTTCTTCTATCTTGTTCTTTGTATTTTTTTTTGATATATGTTGTCCTGTAAGCAGGCCATTGGAAATAAAAAAAAACATTTTATTTCCATATGACATTTTAATGATTATTATTATAATATCATTATTATAAAATTTAACGTCATTATTACTGTTTACTATACTTTGAAAACTTACATTTTTATATAAGCTACTATACTTTTCGCTTATATAAAAATGCTATTTTTATTTAGCATTTTTATATAAGCGAAAAGAATATTTAGAATTTCTACGCAATATTTTAATCAAATAAATGAATATTCTATTTCTTTTATGACATATGTTGTCCTGTAAACTTTACATTAGAAATAAAAAAAAATTATCTAAGCAGTATTAAAGTGTTTATAACATGTATATAGGAAGACGTGTTATATCTTATTTCTAATTTAAAAATTAATATAAATAATTATATTATTACAAAGCTAACTTCTAGGCATTAAAATGTTCTGATTTCTATATTTCTATATTCTTTGTTACTGATTATAATGATGTCTTGATTAGATATTTTATTATTATTATGATTATAGTTATATTTATTTTGCATTAATATATGCAATGAAAAATGTTATATTTATTCAGTATTAAAGGCTTGTAAAATGTATGTAGGAAAACATCATATTTCTAATTTGATAATTAAGTAAATTCAGCTTTTATTTGTTTTAAAAATTTCTCTAAAACAATATGATTTTTATGATTACAGAAGGCTGTTTATTTGTTGTTTTTTTCAATCTACCCTACTTCGTTTAATTATCTGCAGTAAATAATCCAATACTAAAGTTCTGATAAATGATAATAGGAAATGGTTATCTATTTTAGAAATTAAAAGATTTTTTAAAGTGATACGAATGTATTAACATTAGCTTTTTTAAAAATTTAACTCATCTAAGCTTCAAAATGCCCCATGCAACGATTGCCTCCTGAAATGTTTGATTTCTCCAATTCGAATAGTTAATTATAAATTCAACATAACCCTTTAATGTGTTCATACATCCAGTGAATTTAAAGTATTAATATATTTTCATTTTTAACTACTAACGTTTTATTTGATGATGAAACAACGTTGTTTGGCTAGTGGGAGAAGTCGGCTAAGAAGAAGTAAGATTGAAAAAAATATGGACAGCCAAAAAAGATTTGCTATATAATATCCTCTGTATTTACAAAAATGTATTAATTAAATTTCTTATGTGTCTCTTAATAATTTGTACCAAGCAATTTTAGTATCATAACAATCTTCAATGATATTGAAATAGTATCGATATAACTGAAAAATATTTTACTTTATTATCTGTATTTATGTATTAATTGAATTTCTTTTGTGTCTCTTAATAATTTGATACCAACAATGCTAGTATCCTATAATTCTTTATCAATAAGAAAGCCATTGACTGCTCATTTTTTGGGATTAAATGAAAAGAATATTTATGAATAAATTAATTATTTGGCTAGTGGTGGAATAGACTAGGAAAAAAATGAGATTGAAAAAGTATCGACAGCCGAAAAAAATTTTGCTATATAATATCATCTGTATTTATAATGTATATTAATTGAATTTCTTTTGTGTCTGTTAATAAGTTGATACCAACAATGTTAGTATCCTATTAATCCTCAATGAGATTGAAAAAATATCGACAGATAAAACCCATTTACTATATAATATCATCTGTATTTAAAAATGTATTAATTGAATTTCTTTTGTGTCTTAATAATTTGATGCCAACAATGTTAGCATCTTATTAATCTTCAATTGGTTTTTGCACATAAAAGAAATCAATAAGAAAGCCAATGACTGCTCATTTCTTGAATTAAACAAAAAGGAATCTTGATGAACAAATCAATTTCCATCAATCCAGCTTTATTATATAACATCATCTGCATTTAAAAAATGTATTAATTGAATTTCTTTTGTGTCTCTTAGTAATTTGATACCAACAATGTTAGTATCCTATTAATCTTCAATGAGATTGGAAAAATATCGACAGCTAAACCCATTTACTATATATACAGTGCAGTCACATTAATGTGACCAGTCAAAAGCCAGAATATACACTCTTGTATATTCTGGCTTTAAGTGGAGTGTGGTATTAAGTGGAATTCTTTTATATACACTCCACTGCAACGTGCTGCCGCCTGCCTTTTATCATTGGTTATTTCACGTTGATGTCGAAAGTATGTGGTGGTCATTAATTTTGATTGACTATGTAATATCATCTATATTTAAAAATGTATAAATTAAATTTATTTTGTGTATTTTAATAATATGAACCAACAATGTTAGCATCCTATTAATCTTCAATGAGAATGAAAAAGTATGGACTGTCAAAACAATGTATTTAAAACTGTATTAATTGAATTTCCTTTGTATCTCTTAATAATTTGATAGCAACAATGTTAGCATCAAATTAATCTCCAATTGTTTTTTTCGCGTAAAAGAAATCAATAAGAAAGCCAATGGCTGCTCATTTCTTGGGATGGATTAAATGAAACGGAATCTTGATAAACAAATCAATTATTTAGCTAGTGGAGGTAATATACTAGGAAGGAAGAAATGATATAGAAAAAGTATTGACAGCCAAAAACGAAATTTATTATATAATATTATATGTATTTAAAAATATATTAATTGAGTTTCTTTTGTATCTCTTAATAATTTGATACCAACAATGTTAATATCCTATTAATCTTCAATTGGTTTTTGTACATAAGAGATATCAATAAGAAAGCCAACAGCTGCTCATTTCTTGGGATTAAATGAAAGTCTAGTGGAGGGAATAAACTAGGAAGAAATGAGTTTAATATCGACAGCCAAAACATTTACTATATAATATATCTGTATTTAAAAATATGTATTAATTGAATTTCTTGTATCTCAACCAACCAACAATGTTAGCATCAAATTAATCTTCAATGGGTTTTTGCACATAAAGGAATCAATAAGAAAGCCAATGGCTGCTCATTTCTTGGGATGGATTAAATGAAGCGGAATCTTGATGAAGAAATCAATTTCCATCAATCCAGCTTGTCACGCCCGGAATCAGACCAATGAAAATCTCCTTCGATCACCGTTAATTAAGACGTCACTTTCTTTTTGTGGCTAGCACGTCAGAGCGAGAACTCGTCAATATTTCTTTCTTTTTGCTCATTGCTTTGTTCATTATCGAACAGCGGAAACCGATTGAGTGATTCACAAAACCGGTCTTCTTTATCTCACCGGCAGAAGTTTCAACCCCATATCAGTTTTTACTTTTATTTTATTTTGAAGCTCAAAATAATCGCCTCTGTGTTCCACAAAAGTATTCCACGAGGCTGGCAGGATGTAAGTTTAAAACAAAATTATTGAAAAATTATTTCATTGAATAAATACATTAGCACAAATGCAAGAGTACAAAAAAAAAACAGGACACAATATTATTTGAAATCAGCAATTTGGTGTCGGCCAAAATTTCAGGCTCAGGACTCTGATTCCTGAATCGAATTTTTATACCACACTCATGACTCTTTACCGTAATTTTATGTGCTCTTTCTGATTCTGAAGTGGTTTATCTTTGCTAATGAATTTAGACAAAAAATGTGAAACAATTCAATGATTTTTATTGAACTTATATATCTATAAAAATAATTGTGCATAAAGTATGTCTTTACAACTTTAAGAATGTAGTATTTGTCCTCATTTAAAAACATCGTTGTACTCTAAATTCATTTACAAACAAATATATATTGTAACGTCTCGGTCTCCGGTCTATACTAGACCTATAACGGCTTCAAGAAGAGGACCATTTTCAGGTTCAGAGTAACACTTTATTTTTTATTTACAAATATATATATTCTTGTTTGTTGTTTCTTATCCTACTTGGCTGGCTAAGCCTCACGAGCATACGTACTCATAATTGAAGGGGAAGGAAGCCTCTGTTGTGATGGAGCACCCGTAGGTAGAAGTCTGACTTTGGCACCGTGACGCTCTTACAGTCATAGGAGACCGGGACCTACGACTTAAAAAGTGGATTCCAAACCACTACAAACATCCATGGGCACACCGGGATTCAAACCCGATACCTGTGGTACTGAGAGCCAGAGCGCTAGCCACTCGGCCATCAGGCCCCTACAAATATATATAGAGAACTGAAATGAAAAAGAAATGAAAATTAATTATATAAATTAAATTCACAAATGCAGTTCACTCCAAGAAAGGAGATTTTCAGAGTTCTCGAATATACGACGAATCTAATCCACCCCATCTGCTGCAGACCTTAATTATCACACCATGGGATACACGAAACCACAATTGGCTCACTTTTGTAAACAGGCAGAATCTCCAGCCTGTTTAATCATTTCTCAAAAAAGAGAAAAACAACACTTTTCAACTCGTCGCTGAATACTCTTCTCTCTTTTATCTTCCAAAACTTCCCTTTAAGAAAATCCGTCAAGAGGGTAGGTCAGCTACCCTCACTTCTCATTGAGTAGGCATTTTCTCAGCCCATGGTCTGTCAACAATCACCATGTAGCAACTCATCACGTAGTCCATATCTCGTCTGTAATTGTTTCGACCTGTGAAGGTCCAAAACCTAATTTTATGATGTATCATTATCCATGACATTGACTTTCTGCTCTAAGATTTCAGTGACAGATTATTCTCAATAGAAAAATTACTACCATCGTATTTCTATGATAAAATTATAGATATATTAACAGGTTTCAATAATCAAAGGCAAAACTATGTAAGCACTTATGCAACAAAAATTAAAAATGCAAGAAAAACAAATTTTAATTAAAGCCTGTTTATTTATCTAGCAAAAAAAATTATTTTTATTGAATTGAACTTTAGAAATGAAATTGAATTTCTTTTTCTTGCTAAGAAAAAAAAATTTTTTGTTTAATTTCTAGCATTTAATTTATAAGCTAAATCTTTTCTTTTCTTCTAAAAACTATTGAAAAACAAATATGTTTTCATGTGCCATTTCATTAAGCGAAAAGATTGAAGATTAAATTTTCTTTTGTAGGAAAGAATTCTTCATCGCCCAACAAACAGTTTAATTTTCTGGCACATTATTTTTTATTAACTTTAAATTCTTTACAATTGATTAAAAATTTCAAGAACAGCAAAACTGAAAAAATAAATATATATATATTATACTCGTTTATCACTAAAATTTAATTTTTCTATGTTGAGTTTAAAAGTTTATTTCATGTTTTGATTAAAAAAGCCATGTACATTTTTGCAGGCGTTTTTATTATTAAAAAAATTAAATTTGTAGAAGTGATCATCAAATTTGATTAAAGTTTCCGTTTATATTTATTGAAATATTTTATTAATGTAAAAAGAGCATGTTGGGACACAAATTTGTACTTACAAAAAAATTAGATTACAGCATTTTAGATTTAAAAGGATATTTAAATTACCTGTAATGTAATATTAAAAAAATATTAATATTGTAAAAATAAGGCCAATATATGTGAGAAGATATTTAGCAATTAATATATATTGCCACGTTATTTGTTGTGAGGAGTTCTCTGAACATTAAGTTGTCCATCTGTTAAATTAATACTTCTATTAATTTAACATTTAGATATGGAGCATATTTTCAATTTCTTTATAAATTAATATTAAACTGTTTTTACAGCTATTAAATTTTAACAATAAATATTGCAAGTAAAAATTCTCAGAATTCGTTGCCTTTCTCTGAAATGATTGTGGCTGCCTGATAGCCGAATGGCTGGCTCTCTGTTCCCCAGGTTTCGGGTCCGAATCACAGCAGTGCCATGGATGTTTGTACTGGTTTGAATTCACTTTAAGCCGTAGATCCCTGTCTCGCATGACTATTGAGCGTTGCAGAACCAATCAGGCTTCTCACGCACCTCATTCCCAAACGTAAAGGGTTAACTCCAGCTAGGCACAGTTATGTAATGTAGTGTGGTGTGGTGTAGTGGTTCGGATTCTACGTTAAACTATAGGGTCCCGTTCTAATTAGTCCAAAGTGTGCATAAAATGACAGTAGAGCCATAAACCAAACCAATCTGAAATGATTGCATTAGTTAATTTTTTTTTTTTTGAAGTTCAAAATGAGCATAGTCTAAATTAATGTACCTTTCTTCTTTTCCTTCATCATTGCCTCAATAGCCCCATGAGGGGCCAAGGCTGTCTGCCTGCTGGCAGATAGCCTTGAGGACAGAGGAGATGCATCCTTTTATGGGCAGGGTTGTCAGCCCTACGTCCAACTCTCTACAGTCACATTATACCGGATATACAGCTTTAAATGGATTCCGAACCATTACAAACATCCCATGGCACCGCCGGTATTCAAAACCCAAAGCCTGTAGCATCGAGTGTCAGAGCGTTAGTAGCTTGGCCATCAAGCCCATGATGACAAAGCTGTAAATATTTTAACTGGTGTCAATAACCAGAAGCTAAAATATGTTAGTACATATGCATCAAAGAATTAAAAAATGCAAGGAAAACAAATTTTTAATTTAAGCCTGTTTATTCATCTACAAAAATCATTTTTTATTGAATTGAACTTAAGAAATGAAATTGAATTTCTTTTTTTTTACTAAGAAAAAAAAACATTTTTTTTTTGTTTAATTTCTAGCATTTAATTTATAAGTTAAATCTTTTCTTATCTTCTAAAAACTATTGAAAACAAATACGTTTTCATGTGCCATTTCATTAAGCGAAAGATTGAAGATTAAATTTTCTTTTTTGTAGGAAAAATTCTTCATCGCCCAACAAACAGTTTAATTTTCTGGCATATTATTTTTATTAACTTTAAATTCTTTTCAATTGATTAAAAATTTCATGAAAACAAAACTGAAAAAAATAAATATATATTTATACTCGTTTATCACTAAAATTTAATTTTTCTATGTTGAGTTTAAAAGTTTATTTCATCTTTTGATTATAAAAGCCATGCACATTTTTGCAGGCGTTTTTTATTATTAAAAAGAAATTTGTAGAAGTGATCATCAAATTTGATTAAAGTTTCCGTTTATATTTATTGAAATATTTTTATTAATGTAAAAGAAGAGCATGTTGGGGCTCAAATTTGTACTTACAAAAATTAGATTACTGAATTTTAGATTAAAAAAATTTAAATCTCCTGTTGTGTAACATTATGAAAATATTACTACAGGGTAATTATAATTAAAGTCCCAATTTCAAAATGCTGCTAAAAGAACCACTCGTCTGTGGGTTCAGATTTGAACTGAAGATACTTGAAGAAGAAAGAGTGAAGCGGAAACCACATCAAAAAACGTTCCAAACTGTATTAATAGATGGCACTGTAAGCGGCATAGAAAGTGAATTCGGCTGACAGTGATATTTTGAATCCAAATGTCACCGTATTTGGCTTGAGTTGCACATTAAACCAACTGTCGTGTTCAATATGCTTGATTGTTTCAGTTTTTGACCGAAAAAATGACTTCAAGTCCTTCATCAGTTCTGACACTCTTAGTGGCCGTCTACCACAGGCAAGGTCCTACCAAATTGGATGGGAAAATTGGTGGAATTTCTTTTGATGTCTTACCGTTTCTCCCTTTTTCAAGTATCTTCAGTATAAATTTGAACTCATTATGACGAGTGTTTCTTTTTTTTTTTTTTTAGATTTTGAAAGCGTGACTTTAATTATAATCAACCTGTATAATAAAAAACAAGGCCTTTAAATTAGAAAAAGACTTTTTAGCAATTGATATATTGCAACGTTATTTGTTATGAGGATTCTCCAAATAATAAGTTGTCCAATACTTCTTTTAAACTTAACATTTAGACATGGGACCTATTTCCAATTTTTTTATAAATTAATATTAAACTTTTATAGTCATTAAATTTTAATACAAAAAAAAATTGCAAATAAAAATTCTCAGAAATCATTGCCTTTTCTGAAACGATTGTGGCTGTGATGTCAAGTGGTTGGCGCTCTGGCCATTGGTACCAGGCTTCGGATTTGAATTCTGGTCATAGCATGGATGTTTGTTAGTGATTCATAATCCACTTTAAACTGTAGGTCCTGGTCTAATCAGCCTAAAGTGTGCACAAAGTGACCGTAGAAAACCGAACCAAATTGATATGATTGCATTAGTTAATTTTTTGTAGTTCAAAATAAACATATTCTAAATTAACGTACCTTTCTACTTCTTTTTCCTCACCTGTCTACGTCTGCAACAATTACTACAGCTACCAATTTCGAGGCTACCGTAAAACAAAGAACAACTAAAACTCTAGACATAATGACAGTTCTCATGCCTTCCCAAGGCACTAATATTGAAATATAACAAATAGATATTATAATAATATATAAAATGAACATGACCACAAGTATTGGGAAATCCTAATGATGTCTTCTCTAGATATCAATTTCGAGAATACCATAAACCAAGAAAAACTAAAACTCTAGGCATACCAACTGCCTTGCCAAGAAACAACCATACTTTGTTATTCAAATTTAAGAAATGGATAATTTATTAATACAAAAATGCAAATTATCATAAGCAATATGAAACACTATTGAACTAACGTCTTCTCCAGACATGAATTTCGAGACTACCCTGAAACAATTAAAACTTCAGAACAACAGGAAAACAACACCAGATATCAGCATTCAACAGTTTATCCCACCGCGCGGGTGACATTTTGATGAGAGTGCGCCCGTTGAATTCTAATGGTTAAATAAATGCACCATTTTGGGGACTAATCGGTGTTCGTCCCTATTCGAAAGCTCGTTATGCCGTAATTGCAGTCCACCTGTCGAGTGTATACAAAGTTCTGCTGTCTCTCCATGACAGCCAGTGAATGAAGAGCCATTTGTCAAAGCTTGCTGAAAGGTAGGAAGGAAGAATTCGATTTCCACCTTGTACTGCTGTTAAATTACGCTCAAAAGGGTTGTATTGGTTAAACATAAAAAACAGATTAACAGAGAGTTTTCATAGTCTTCAAGAATCATTTAATTGTGTTTGCTAAAAAATTTAGCAACTTCTTTTTCATTTAAATGTAATGTTGGTGATGTCCTTTTTTTCATTGATTTTATTTTATTTAAGTTGTTAAGAATTTTTGGAAATCCATTCAAATGCAATATGTTAATTTACATGAACCAGGTTTGTGGTATTGGTTTTCTCGTTTGGCAACATTGGCGCTGACAATATTCAGTGCTTTATTTAAGTTTTTTTTTATTTCCTTATTTTTCTGTTATTATTTTGGGTGTTCTGATCAACATGTGGTCTCTATAGTAAACTAATTTATTTATTCTATGATCATTAAAAAAATTTTAATGATGATAAAAAGAATCATTAAAAATAAATTTTAATTAAAGGAAAAGAACCATTAAAAAATAGAATTTTAATTAAAGGAAAAGAACTATTAAAAGAGTTTTAATTAAAGAAAAGAATCTTTAAAAGAAATTTTAATTCACAATAAGTTTTGACGTTTTTCTTCATTCTATTAATAAAAAAATATTGATTTTTTCCAATTTTAAATTTGGTTTATAAATTTCATCTACCTTTCCTTACCTAAAAGTAATTTCCTTTTACCAATTCTTGGGAGTTTTGGAGACTATGTCTAAACTTTAAATTTTAATATTTGGAAACATTTTACTTTCAAAAGGAAGAAAGTTAAACATTATGAGTGATGTTATGATTATGTTCTTATTCTAGCCTGTTTTAATATATTAAGTGCGGATGATAATCATACACATTGTGTAAACGCATCTGATTTGTATATGTCTGATGATTATGTAAATAGATAAGTTCATTGTTTTATTTTATTTATATAATTATATATTTTTGAGAGATTTGATGAAGTCTAAGCTTTCAATTTTAGTATGTGTGAACATCTGATTTTCGAAAAGTAAAAAAAGTTAAACATAGTGACGTTATGAACTATTGTCAAATTCCAGTGTGTTTTAATATATCATGTGAGGATGATAATCCTAATCGTAGTGTAAATGCATCAGTTTGTATATGTCTGATGATTATGTAGTGCATTGTTTTTATTTTATATGTTAAATGCTAAATGTTAAATGAATTGTTTTATTTTATATGTTAAATGAATTGTTTTATTTTTATGTTAAATGTTAAATGCTAAATGTTACATGAATTGTTTTATTTTATATATTAAATGTTAAATGCTAAATGTTACATGAATTGTTTTTATTTTATATGTTAAATGTTAAATGAATTGTTTTATTTTATATGTTAAATGTTAAATGAATTGTTTTATTTTATTTAGGTATTTACTTATTTTGTGAGTTTTGGAGACTATATGTATTACATTTCAATTTTAGTATGTGTGAAAATTCAATTTTAGTATGTTTAGTATTTTATTTTTTAAGAAAAAGTGACACCAAGACATATTACATAAGTTCGATTCTTATTATTTTCTAAGTTTCAAAAAACTGGAAACTTTTTCAATTTATGTCATATAATTAAAAAAATAGAGTTGTACTGCCAGAGGCCCCATTCTAGTGCACGCATTCCATTAGGCGAAAGTTAATCGTTCCAATTAATTATCTGAGATGAATGCTACAAATCGGAGAGAATCGAGGCAAACGGGGATGGAATTTTAATGAAGACGGAACGCATCAGTCGAAGCTGCTCCGCTAATCCTGGGAATCTTTTTCCATTAATCCATCCGGACGAGGAATTACCATTTACCATTAGGAGGATTACCATTTTCCCATTAGGAGACCCGCACTGAAGATTCTCCATTCGAAAAGGTGCAGCAAAAGCACTTTGGTGTCAAAAAATTAAAAAGAAACTCACGCAGTCATAGTACTGTACCCAAAAAGTAAGACCCATTTTCAATTTAAATTTTTCCCGGGCTGATGGAATTTATTTCTTTATGTTTCTTTTTTAGGTTGTTGGCACTGTCCTTTGATAACTGTGCGAAATACGCCGTCAAAATATTCATTAGTGTTTGAGTTACGCTTGGTTTTGTGAGACGCTAAAAAACTGATTCCGGCGATTTTGAAATATCTGAATTAATTGAGCAAAGAACTTGCACTCAATTTTGTTTGCGGAAACGTATAGAATGTTGCAGAAGGCATTCGGTGAGCATTCCTGTACCGGAAAGAAATGTTTAGAAGTGGTATAAACAGCTTAAAGAAGGCAGAGAACGCGTTGAAGACGAAGATCCCTCTGGTCGACCCACCCAAATTAAACCGACCGGAATTAAAGATTTGGAGCTTGCAAACCGTCAATTTACAATTGAGACCTTGCTGATGATATTGGAATTTCAAAAGGATCAGTGAATTCCATTTTGAGCCTCAAATGCATTTAATCTCGATTAGTATGGAAAACACTGAATGCGCCTGCTCACACTGCATTGATTCATCATTGACTTTTTTGCCAAAAATTAAACTCATATAGTTCCTCAACCACCGTACGATTTCTGGCAATTCCCTAAACTCAAAGACCCCTCCGGGGACAACGTTTTGAGCCGATTAAAGAGATTCAACATGAATCGCCGCTCGCTTTGAAGGCCATCCCTACCGATGACTTTTTAGCATGCATTGAGGATTGGAAAAAGTTGGCCTAAGTGCATTGTGTCCGGGGGATTACTTTGAAAGCGCTGAAATAAATTTCGAAGAATGAATGAAGAGCTTTTGAAAAAAATAATTGGCCTTACTTTTGGGGCACAGTAGTGTATTGATTTTTGAATAGCACATAGCGCAAAGTAACGAAGTTACGAATAATTATAATGATTGTTTTACTTTTTGCAAAATCTAATATAAAAAATTGTTTCAAATGGGTCACTTTTTTATGACATTTGAAATCATCTATTTTTAATCCCTGTAATCTTCGCGTCGTTTGTTTGCGCAGCTGGATCTGAGTGTGGTCGTATTGTGACACAAGTTTAAGAACACATAGCTTTATTGACAAGCAAGTAAATACGACATCAAAACCACAATTAAAGATAGACATTATTTAACACACAGTGTGTACACACATTTAAAAGACATCTAATTAAAGATTCGTGGGAGGAGTTAATTCTAAGCTGTAAATAAAGTTACGCAATTATACGCTGGATAGCGAAGTATACTTTCCTCTCTCGATGAGAGTCTGTAGGCCAATTTATTCACCAGATTGTGCTAACTAGATTTTATCTTGGGGTGAGAGACTGTAAATGAAACTCTCGAGACTCTGGCAAGAATCTCGTGCTTACTAACGATTTCTGTCTGTACAGGGTAAGGGGTTCTCTTGCAGTGAGTAGGAAGGAGCAGGGGGTAACATCCTGCAATAGGCTACTGCAATGGAAAATAGGAATTGGAATCCTGCAATAGGAAATTATAGCAAGGTTTAATAATTTTTATGTAGGGCCTGAATGGCCGAGTGGCTGCGCTCTGGCGCTCGGTACGTCAGGTTTCGGGTTCGAGTCCCGGCGTTGCCATGGATGTTTGTAGTGGTTCGGAATCCACTTCAAACCGTAGGTCCTGGTCGAATAGGATCGTAGAGCGTTGCGGGGGCATTGTTACTCCGCGCCCGTGGCTTATCTTCAAAGTACACGTGCCTCCTGGGTAATGCAAAGTGAGTAACGTCTTTGCAGCCTTTGCCTTAAGGCATCCAAGACCAAGCTGTCTAAGTGTTTTGCCAGCTGCATTAGAAGAAAAAAAAAAAATTTTATGTGTTTTAATTTTTATAGCTCCATTCAGTAAAATGTGTTATTTTCCATAATACCTACACAATCTGAGTATAATTATTAAAAATATTGATGCTTGAGGGAAATCTGGTAAAAGACAATTATGATGAGATTCAATAATTTCTATGTATTTAAATATAATTCAATTAATCGCCTGTGCAATTTAAAAGTTAAAAGTATTGATAATGAAGAGGGGGAGGAAGTTCTGGTATAGGGCAATTATAATTAGAGCTTAATTTTAATTTTATAGTTCAATTCAGTAATATGTGTTATTTTAGCATATCACTTACACAATATAGGCATAATTGTTAAAAATGTTGATGCCATTGAAAAATTCTAGAATGGGGCAATATTGATAAAGGCCTGTAATTTCTATGTATTTACATTTATAACTCAATTTAATAATATGAGTTATTTTAACATAAAACCTTCACAATGGGAACATATTTGTTTAGAGGAGATATTTCAGTTCGGGACAAAATGCCGATAATTTATTTTGTAATTAACATTTTATTTTAATCAAAACAAATAAATCATTCATGTATACAGCATTTAAAAAATTAAATTGACTACCTATCTAATAGTGTAAGATATATTCTTTGAGTCAAAATAATTTGCAAATTGATCAATCCCTAATGATAAAATTTTTGTGCACCAGAAGAACTCATATAATCCTAAATAAGTACAGAACCTCCTCTATACTTCACTTTGGAAAATATTTATTTCAAAGTATTTTTGTATATGTTTTTTTTCCGCACCTTTATCACTCCATCAGATCCAAAATGTTGAACTAACTCTCCTCCAAGAAGATAATTTCTTTTTCAAAATTCAGAACCATAGTGTAGATTTTTTCTGCAAAAGCAAAGCGTAGTTTAAGAGTTTTCTAGGTAAACGAAATATTTTTCTTCCAACAACTCTGATTATGGAAAAAAAAAGTTTTCTGTATTCCTTTTTACTGTATTTAATGATACGTATACTCCATTTTTAAAGCTGAACTGCAATTTTAAGATCACTAATTCTAGATATTTTTTTCGATTGATGAATAATGAAAAAAAGTGTTGAGAATGAAGGTAAAATGCTGCTCGCTTGGTTAAATAACATTGAAATTTTTTTTATTATTATTGATTGATAGTAGAATGAAATCTGTAATCAAAAGTTTTGTTTTTCATATTTTACTTTGGCAAAATCGCAGAATAGGGGCCGCTGCAGATTTGGCGTTTTTCGCCAAAGTACGCCAAGAAAAAGGTTGCGATTGTAAATGAAGTGAATTGCAAATAGAACAAGAAATCCGGGTTATCACATTTGGCGACTTACAGCTCAGTTGATGCCATCTTTTTCCAGTATAAAATTCGTTATTTCGTTTCTCTCCTCTAGACATTTTCTCTCCATTTTAAAGAATTTATGGCTTCAAAAATACAAATTTTAAATTGATTTTTAATTTGTTTAAATATTTTACTGAAAGTATTCAAGATATTTTATACGTTTTTATTTTTAAGCGGCTGTAAATTACCACAAAAATTATATTTTCCGTATATATATATATATATATATATATATTTACTACTGCATTTTATCCTTTCAACCTTTTAGGTTTGTTTCTTTTTTTAATTTTAAATAAAAATTTATAAGTATTTTGGTAGTTATTTTTAAAGCTCTAAGTTCGAATAATTTTAGAAATTTCTGATAATTCTTTTCTTAAAAGATGCCCTCCACTAAATTACAGAAACGCTTTTAATTTTATTATAAATCGTCACTATATTCTTACACTTATATATACGAATACTTTTTACACTTAATGTATAAACATTATAATGTTAGCATTGATTATTTATAAAAGCACAATGGGTGTTTTACAAAAACCCATCTTGTTTATAAAACATAGTGCAAAATGCTAATAGAGAGGACTAAGGACTCAGTGACTAGATCTCTGGTGCTCCTTACCACGGGCTTCGAGCTCTGCCATAGTTGTCTAGAATCCACTTAAAACAGCAGGTTCCGATCTAATGTGTGACTGTAGAGGGTTGGATGTCGGGCTGAAAATCCTACCCCGTAAAAAAACAAACAACGTCTCATGTTTATGAATTTGCCAGTAGGTGAAGGTCTTGGCTCTCGCGTCATTGAAGAAGAAATGCTAATAGATGTATACATATTTATTTATTTTGCATGACAATTAAAATTTCATATTCATGAGTTACGATAATATTTATCTATTCAAACCCATAATTCATACACTGCTCCATTTCGTCAAACAAATAAATAATTTGCATAATACATTTGCCAAAAGCAATAAATGTTTTAGATTTTAATTTTCTCTCTAATTTCAATTCAGATGCAGTCTTTTTATCTTTAAGAACAGTTAATTATTTCTTGCTAAAATTTTCATTTTAATAACAAAATAAATCACTTAATATAAAAGAAAAATATATAAAAACATACCAATGCGTTAATTTCTTAATAGTACAAAACATTACAACGTTAGCACTCTTGATGTAAATGTTTTGTAATAGTACAATACTTTTGTAAAAACCCACCTTATTTATAAAACAGATTATGTAAACGCTAATGACTTCGTACATATTGACTCATTTTATATTCAAATTTAAAAGTTATGAAATCTCATTACAATTCGTTCATAAAATTCAATTCAGATGCACAGTCTTCACATCTTTAATAACAATTAATTCGTTTTAGAGCATAATATTTGATTTTAATAACAAAATGAATCATTTAATATAAAAGAAAAAATAAATATACTAAATAAATACTATAAAATATACGGTACTTACGTATTAATGCCACCGCAGCCACAGATTTGGAGGTTTTTAAGTGGCGCCAATCTTAATCTTAAAATTTTTGTGACAAATCATAAAATATATATAAAACACTTTATTTAAAATCAAAACACTTTCAAAATTCGAAATACTTTTTTTTAAAAACAAAGTAGTCAATCGGATTCCGGTGGAAAATGAGCCGATATAGAGTTTAACATAGATTCAAAACAGTTTCTGTTTTGACGCATTCGCAGCTGTTTATTGTGGCCTTAGCGCAATTTCTGTTGCGGTGGCGTTAATAATGGCAGAATTAAAAACATATTAATACATAAAATATACTAATGCATTAATTTCTTTTTTATAGTACAATAAACATTACAACGTTAGCACTGATGAGATAAATATACAAAAAATAGCACAATTTTATAAAACCACCTTGTTATGGAACATACCAAAACGCTATTGGCTTCATACATATTTACTCATTTTACATCCACCAAATTAAAGCTATAAAATTTCACATTCATGAGCTAGGATAATATTTATCTATTCAAACCCATAATTCATACACTGCTCCATATCGTCAAAACCGGGATAAATAATCTATTTCCAATAGCGACAAATGTTGGCGATCTTAATTTCTTTTAATTCATTTCCACAGTCTTCATATCTTTAGTAACACACTTTTGCCTTTTAGGTTATAATATTTGATTTTGATAATAAATGAATTTAATATAAAACATAAAATATATATATTATATAACTATAACATATACTAATACAGATAAAAAATATACTAAATAATAATATAAAAACAACATAATAATCATAAATACAAAAATATACTAAATAAATGGTTAAAATCTAGGATACTGTACCCCAGGCATGTCTTTGAACCTGAATATGCTGCCAATTTTTCCGCCAATTTCTTTAGGGTTGCAATACTGTAATTGAGGAAATTAGCCTTCATTTTCCGAATGACTAATGACTTATAATGACTATTTATTGTTATTGTGATTATAATATTATTTGCAGTAAATAAAACAGAAATATATATCTTTTAAATAAGTATTCCAATAATTAATGGTCTATTCCGAACTTATTCTTTACAACGTACGCCGGTCACTGATTCAGAACATAAATCATTTTTATAAAGTTGCCACTTTGGAAAGTAAGAAACAAAACAAAACGATTTTTTTTATTTTATTATAACTTACATTTTATTCTGTAAATAATTAATTTTCTTTTTAAAGATGTTCGTTTAGCTAGGGATTTTGTGACAACCGTACTGAATTCGCTCGGAATATTTTAAAGCTTTAGCTTTTTAGAACGTTAGTTAACGTTACAATTTAAAAATTTTTAATAATTAGAATAAATTAATATTAATAACATACTGGAGTCCGAACATTTTGATAATACCTGGCAGAGTGCATGTATAAGTGCCACAAAATGTAGACATCCAGGTAATATTTTGCAGATTCTTCACCGATGGAATAAAATGTTTGTTTCCATCACAGAGAAGGACATATCAATAAAAGGTGGAAAGTTATTCTCTAGTTTTTTCTTCTTTATCTTTTGTTAATATTAATTTATCATTCGAATTCGGCTTCGTAAAGAATATGACTTATTTTTTGACATTACAAAAAAAAAAAAAAAAAAAGAAAGAAAGAAAGAAAGAAATGGCGAATTAGGGAATAATTTTATCGTATCGAAATTTTATCAATTAACAGCGATTATTATCTTTGTCTAAACGATACATTTTTGTGAGTTAGCAAAATAAAATTCCACATAATAATTTGGGATAAAACGATTTAATTTGGTGTGAAAGCAATATAGGAATAAAATGTTGACAAAATAATGATATATTTTGGCGTTAAAGCGCAATATGTGGCTTAAAAAGAAAAATTTAAAAAGTTAACATAATAGTGGTAAAATTTGCCGATAAAGCGATATAAATTGGCGTAAATGCATTTTAGATATAATTTTTTTTTGCATAATAGCGCTAAATTTTTGGCGTAAAAGCGGTATCATTTTATGCAAAAGTATTCCGAGATAACAAATTTTAGTGATAAAAATTTGGCGATAAAGTATCAACTTTTGGCGTAAAACACCTAAAAACAAGATTCAAAAACAAGATTCACATTAGTGAAGATTTGCTTAGTGAAAGGCCATAAAGCGATAAATATTGGCGATAACATTAACTTTTGGAAAAGAGTATATAACACCTCAAAAACATGGCTTAAAGCCATAAATAGTGAAAAATCAATTTTGCATTTTGGCAGGAAGTGATAAATATTGGCGTAAAGCATTCTTTTGGCTTAAAAGCCTTTATATAACAAACTTTGACTTCTTAGCCAAACATGTTGGCTAAAAAGCCAAATATTGGCGAAATAGCATTTTATAATGACACCGAACTTCGACAGTCATTTTGTCTGTTTACTTAGCGATTTGGCAGGATAGTGAAATTATTTTGGCGTTAATTTTACCGCGCAAACTACCTGGGCTTCATTTCTAGCCTTATCAGGATGTGTTTGGCATACAGGATCCTAGATTTAACCGATATCTTTAATAGCTAATTTTTTTTTAGAAAATCAAATGTTGGTTAATTTTAATAATAAATGAATCAAATAATATAAATTTTGGCGAAATAGCATTTTATAATGACACCGAACTTCGAAACACTGATCATTTTTTTTGTAAAAGCCATTTACTTAAAAACATATTGGCAGCCCAGTATTTTACTCATTTTGTTGGCGTAATATCATTTTACAGCGCAAACTACCTGGGCCCATTCATTTTTATGCTAACAATAAAATGCAATCTACCGACTTGGCAACTTGGCGATGTGTTTAAAATAATCAATTAATATGAAAGAAAATAAAACAGGATCCTAGATTTTAACCGATATCTTTAATAACAGCTATTTTTTTTTTTTAGAAAATCAAATGTTAAGTTAATTTTAATAATAAAATGAATCAAATAAACATAAAAAATAAAATATAACAAAAATATGCAATGCATTAATTCCTTTTTTGGTACAAACAATATAACGTAAACACTGATGATGTAAATATTTTGTAAAAGCCATCTTATTTACTAAACATATTGTAAACGCTAATAGCTTCATACATATTTACTCATTTTACATTCAAATTTAAAAGCTATAAAATTTCATATTCATGAGCTAAGTTAATATTTATCTATTCAACCCCATAATTCATACACTGCTCCATATCGTCAAACAAATAAATAATCTATTCGCCAAGAAATAAAATGTTGGCGACCCACTAGCCAACTTCAATTCAGATGTGTACAATCTTCATATCTTTAACAATTAATGTCTTTTTTAGAGAATAATATTTTTATTTTAAACAAAAATGAATCGTTTCATAAAAGAAAAAAATAACAAAAATTTACTAATACATGAATTTCTTTTTATATAGTACAAATATTATATCATCATGCACTGTTCCTATCGTCAAACAAATAAATAATCTATTCGACAACAGTAATAAATATTGACAATTTTAATTTCTCGCCAATTTTAATTCAAAAACACAGTCTTCATAACTTTAATATCAAATAATTTCTTTTTTGGGGGCATAATATTTGATTTTAATAAAAAAATGAAGAATTTAATATAAAAATATACTAATGCATTAATTTCTTTTTAATAGTACAAACATTATAACGTTAGCATTGTTGGTAAATATTTTGTAAACTCACCTTATTTCTTATAAAACGTATTGTAAACGCTAATGGCTTCATACATATTTTACTTATTTCACATTCAAATTTAAAAGCTATAAAATTTCATATTCATGAGCTAAGTTAATATTTATCTATTCAAACCCATAATTCATACACTGCTCCATATCGTCAAACAAATAAATAATCTATTCGCTAACAAAGTAAATGTTATGATCCTAATTTCTCGCCAACTGCAGTTGAGGTGCACAGTTACATTATTCATGATAAAGGGAAACTGCAGTGTTCGGTCGGGGCAGGTACTAAATATATTCTTCTATTAAAAAGTAGTTTGGCGGGAGTGGGGAGAGGGGGCAAGGGACTTGTGCAGGGATGCCAAAGCGTTCCATATTTATAAAGAACCGACCTTGTTTTACTTGTGTCAGGTATAAACTTCAAAATGAAACCTGAATTTTAAAAATATATTTTCGAAACACGGTTATCGCAGCTTCATAAATATTTTATGCAGCATTTGTTACTTCGGGGGGTTGAGCATTTTGGCGCATTTTTATGCTTTTTTTATTCTGTGGGGAGAAATTTGTTTGCTCATGCGATGAAGCAAACAGATGTATTTTTAACATACGCATTGTACGGCTCTATTAGAAAATTGCACTGAAAGCTTTTTCGTTTTGAAAATGCATGACTGAAAATAGAGGGTTTCAGTTTATATTAAATAGAAAACAAAATTGTAGCTGAAAGTAATGTGAATTTATATTTTATGTACACTGGTTTCCAAAAAATTAGAAGTAAACAACATTATTCAAACATGACACATAAATTAGGGACAAAAAGTAAAAACAATTGGCTTATTTTTCACGTTAAAAACTGCTGGGTTCGATATTTTTTCGTGCATGTTCATTGTTATCGCTTGGGCATATCAGTGGCTATATGTATATCTATGAAAGTTGATAAATACACTAAAAGCTCAAATAATATGTTTTGTTTACACACGTTTACCTTTTGTGTAATGTTTCAATTTCCTATATGATAGTGTTTATAAGACTTGTTGGAAGAAGATAAAGCCCATAATTACACAGTGCAATCACATTAATGTAACCACCTGTCAAAAATCAGAATAACCACAGTGGGCAGATGGGACAGAAACAACAACGATTAGCGGAGGTAACGATTAAAATGCTTTCGATGCCTAGGGAATCCTTCATATACACTCCCCTGCAATAATGCTGCCACCTGCTTTTTGTGATTGATTATTTCACGTTGACGTCGAAAGTAGGTGGCGGTCACATTAATGTGACTGGACTTCATGTACATTAAGGTATATCAAAGGCCCACAGCTATTTTCCATTACAACTCATCCTCGTGGCTAAAGCTACCTGCGCCAAATGCTTATTAAAAATTGAGGACGGAGCATCGGTAGATGTCACATATACTGCAAACAGCCTACCAACGAGTGTTGAACACGACAAGGTAAAAAAAAATGTACTAACTAACAACGAACGTTGAAGGGAGGAAAGTGTCTTTTCAGGAGGACTCACTGAGGGAGCAATTATTGACCCCATTTGCGTCGTATGAGAAAAAAATTGCCCTCAGGTAGCCAGAATGTTTTTTTTTATTTCCAATGGCATATTATGAACAGTTACAGCAATTAAAAGAACAACGAAAAATAAAAAGAACAGAGAATACAGCAAAGACATGCTGGAAACAGAGTTCATTAATCTAACAGACTTATCCTCCCAATATCGCTCGGCGAGAAAGCAGCTCAGAGCAGGACAGTGAAGTAAATGCGTGGAGTCCATGGCTTCCAGAGATGCAGAATGCATATCGGGGAAGGAACAATTTTGAGTCTGTAGATGGTTTCGCAGGCAGTCATGTGCGGTGGCTAGTCGGAAATGAGTTACCTGCTCTGCCCCTTGGACCATTGCATAGATTTGGGATGGCATTCTTCCAGGATTTTTGTGAAACGTGGTTATAGAGGTCTCCTTGAGAGCAGACTTTAATTGATCTTAGGATGAGATTTTTTGATAGAGTGGAAGGGTATAGGACGAGATATTTTTTGTGTGATTAAAGCCCCTCTTAGCCAGGAAGGCAGCTTTCATTGCCTGGAACTCCACAGGCAGGAACGCACTGGGATTATAGTTTTTCAAGTGATGCCAGCCAAGACGATAACGGCAATCCAATATGACTTGGGTTTTTAGGATTATTATTGCTGCAACAATAGCTAACAGAGCAGCTCTCGAATCACATAGGATAGCGGTAGCCTGAATGTCGATGTGGATATTTTCTACACCTTGATTCTCCTCTTTTCTGGACGCAGCGTCTACAACAATGTCGCCAGAGTATTAGAAGCGCTCAGCCTTCCTCTGCATATTAGCTGCATGCATTGCCACTCGGGCACGAATCAAGTGGCTTGATGGGGGTCAAGATATAATGTAGTAATAAATTTCTATTGCTTTAGTTTGCCAACTTTTCTGTTGCTTTAGAACAAGAGGTCATTCTCCTGTTCTTAAAGCAACAGAAAGTTGGAACAATCACCTACTATTCTTTCATGCTGCATTCTTTTTTCTTTTTCTTGAGTTGACGCTGTATCGCCACTTGGCATAATTTCTCTGCATGCATTTATTTAGAAAATATTTTTTTTACATCGATCATTGGTTCAAACTAACCATTTTTTCTCTGTGAGGAGCCCAGTGGGCTGCACCGAAGAATGCTGTTACTCATTTAGCACTACCGAGGGGGCATGTGTAGCTTGAAGACATGCTACGGACACGAGTAACACTACCCCCCCATCACAACGCTCTACGATCCTATTGTTTTTTACTGCTCCTATTCTTCAGATATAACTCACCATCATAATATTTCAACAGTCGTAAAAATACCTATCTCGAAATTACTACTTGCATTTCTATCATTCAGTTTCTACTCATAAATTGCAGATACTTATAAAACCCCATTTTCATTCACGCATCCAATGAGGTTAACAGCTCCACTATTTTTTCAATTTCTTCTGTTAGTTCACACTCTCCCTATATATATCTTTGCTCAAATTTTCTATCGTTCATAAAAATGCTATTCATCCACTCAAGTTCAAATACATTTTTAACTTGTAGTGGATACTTTAACTTGTTTTTAACTTGTAGTGGATGTAGTGGATTAACTTGTGAAATTTAATACAGTTTTTTCAATATTAATTCATTAATTAAATTTAATTAATTAATTTCAAGATTTTTAGATTTAAGTTATATCTACCAATAAATGGCGGCGCCCGATAAACAGACAAAAATGAATTAAAATTATTTATAAGGCTTTATATTTGTAAGAGTGTAAGGAATTGACATTATTATTTTTTATATTACTTGTATATCAGGTACAGTACTTTCTTTATGCAATATATTTACGTATTTTCGGTAGTGTAATGGCAATTTTCTACAGTTTTTAGTTACTTATTGGAAAGTGTATTTTGGAAATGTGTTTTTGAGCATCATGTACAAACTTGGAGCGAGGGTGAAAAATATCAACAGGAATCAATATTCACACAATAAAGCAGGGTCTGAATGTCTCTCTAGTGATAAAGAGACATAAAGACAAAAGCAAGACTACAAAAATATTTGGTTTGTCGCTCTACGGTCATTCTGTGCACACTTTAGGCTAGTTAGACCGAACCACAGTTTAGCGTGGATTCCAAACCACACACACAAATATTCATGCTCGCTAGGATTCGAATTTGAAGCTTGGGTATCAAAAGCAGATTGACCATCAGGTTGCCAATACAGAAAGGGAGTATTAAACTCTTTTTGCCAAAAAAATAATACAATAGTTAAAAAACAACACAGAATAGGCATTTGGAATTAGTTGGATTAGGTGTGGTGGTCCTGCAGCGTGACCCCTAAGGTCATCTGAATTATCACCTATAGATTTTTATTTGTAGGATGCCTTGAAGGTCATTATCTACGGAACGCTAGTTGACCTGAAATGGTTCTTTAAGTTGCAAGAATCGCCATCGTTGCTGTTAAGATTCGAGAAACGTTATGTATTTTAAAATGTTCGCAAATCCATGCAGAGTAGATGTTGATCGTGCAAGAATGCAAAATGGGTGGAATTTCGAACACCTCCTTATGATGCGTCTAACCATTGTAGTATTTGTTGTGTGTAATAAGAACTTAATACCGTTTCTGTATTGTGTCCCTGGATTAGTCTTTATATTTCATTACTATTTGAGGACAACATTTGTGACCATGCTGTTCTCTATGTGAATCTGATTCTTATTGATGTTTTCACCCTTCAGCTCTAAGTTTGTACGTGGAGTAAGTAAATCATTTTATACATGTAAGATTTATTTGTTTGATAATCAGCAGTGCGGCGACACACATTTTGATTAGTGTCGATTGGACAGACCTTTCACTATGTGGGGAGTATTGAACTATGAATTTTGACCCCGGGTGAAGGGGACAGATCCCCACAGATGAGAAGAAAGCTAGAATGGAGTCCGACAGGATAGCTGGGTGATGCAGCGAGAGAATGAGAAAAAGACTAATATGTTTGTAACGAATTAACCAATGTAAATACAGTGTAAATAATAGTGTGATTCATTAAATGGTTGTTGTCCTTTTAAAAGAAACACCTCGTTTCTTCATTTTGTGTTAAAACTAACCTCAGACACCACAGCCACACCCTATAAAAATACAGCTTTTGCCGCGATGAGTCCGTACGTCCCACATCCTACACACATTTTAACTAATTATTTCCATTTATGATTTGATTAATGATATTTAAATTTAATTGCGGCATAATGTAATGTTTTTTTGCAATTAAAAATCAATAGAAAATTATTAATTAATTAAAGAATCAGCATAAGAAAACGTGCTTTGTTGTAAAATATTAATTGAACAGAGAGTATCGAGCAACAATTTGTTTACATAAAAAGCGAAAAAGTAAAACGAACTGTAAAAACCTTCCGACATTAAAAATGCAAGATGTTACACTCCCGATTCTTAAGTGAGAAAGGTACTAAGAAAAATAAAAAGGAAAGCAGTCCCTTCAGAAATGCGCATCTTTTAAAATATTCAACATTTGGAAGGCTGGATATGTTTGAGTTCCGAGAAACATCAAATGCTGCAGCAGTGTGATAAAAAAAAGGAAGAAGAAAGTTGCATCTCAAAGTCATGAGAAAAACAAATGAACGCCAGCAAGAAGTGTCAAAAGAAATACAACGATATATAAAGTGAAATGTCAAAAGAATGTACGGAATAAAAACAGCGAGTTCATATAAAAATGAACTGACTGGATATGTGTCAACGAATGTATTGCAGAGGATAAATTTATCTAGTATATTTCAAAGAAAAAAACTCATTTCATCTATTTATGATACAAT